>JAUMHH010175873.1:0-15581 GCA_032359455.1 Chlamys rubida
TTATACGTGAATGAAGGCTATACAACTGACTATGCGGTCTATACAACGGTGCGACTTATACCCCGGAAAATACGGTACAAAAATACCTTGGTAATAATATTTTTTCACAGTTTTTATTTTAATACTGTGCTTGAAACTTTTACTGGAAGGCTTGTTAAGCTAACAAAGCTTGGTACATTTGGGTCATCAAAAGAACTAAGAAGTATATATCATGTGACAAATCATTTGTATTTTATGCTATTTTTTTTTTTATGATATATCATTAAGCCTACAAGTCTTGATTCCACGATGCCTGATTTTATTGATAGTAGTGTTTATTACCCATTGAATGTATCAAGTTTTAAGGTTAATGGGCTTCGTTACAATGTCTGTTGTCTATTCTGAATTGTGCTTTAAATCTGTGTGGTCAGTTTTGTTCGTGATTTTGTTGGTGGTTTTGTTATCTTGACACATTTACAGGTATTCCGATTTAATAGTCATACATGAAATTACTTCAGTATAGAATCTCTTAAATTTCATACAGTTTAACAATAACTGCCCTTTATATATGTGTGAAGCCTCATACATCATCCCTCTTACAGGCAAAGTTAAAAGTCTGTTTCTATTAGGTTATGGGTAAAGATGTTTTGTTTGAGAGAGGTATATGCCACATGAGAAAGTTACGCAATTCTTCTACTTCCTTAATTCTTTTTTATTTATATTTATTTATCATTATTATGTTTGCATATTTGTTTTAATGAAATCTATTGTTTCTTATATATATACAACACTGCATACAATTTAATTTTGTTTGTAGTGTTACTCACTAACATGGAAAAACACAAATTTAGATACATGATTCTCCTTGCACAAAAGGTAACACTGGAACAGCATGGAGTTTTGTCCTTATATCTGAGATACCTTACAGAGTTCAGTTTCCCCAGCTTTACAAATCGGATCTATCATATATACTGGGAAATAATCTCGCAAATAAAAAAAATGGCCTCCTCTCCTGGAGGGAGTGTAAAAACCAGCCTCTTCTTCAGGAGGGAGCCGTGTGCTAAGTTACATTCCAGTTCTGTTGGTCATCAGGATCAGACTGATTTTACTTTTACTGTATCTAACAATCAAGCATACAATGTGATCATTGGCCTTACCTAGCTTTGTCTTCCCTTCCCCATACTTGTGTCCAGCCACCTGATTGGCTAATGGTTTGGTCCCAGGGGGCAACGGTGGTATAGCTAAAGACGCTGACATTCTTGTTATTTATCTGTAAAATGAAGATGAAATTGATTAGAAATACAACAAGATGTAATAATATTTTTCTTAGCTTCTACAATAAATAGACATTTTCTTCATTGTGGACACCATATAATTCGTAATACTTTGTATATTACAACATTAGTTTCCCTAATTCTGTGTCGACACAATGGTTCATGTTTACATACTCATTGATGACAACCTTCAGAAAGTCCCTTATTAGATCCGTCTCAAAAAAACAATTTTTTCATCAGTTTTGGGCTAAAATTTACAATGAAGATGTTGATATATAAAGAAATAATGTCACATTATCCAAAACTGTGTGATTAATTTTTCTAAAGTCTGTAAATAATCACGTTTTGTTTTATTTTGCAGGAGCTATACCGTTTTCATTTTGTACACACATAAGCATATAGCCAGTCTGAAACTTCCTCTAGCTGTAACACAAACTCACCCATTGAATTTCATTTAACCTAAATAATTGTAAACATACCCCTAGTGACACTAAATCTAAACTGGCAGATACTTACCATGTACTGTGTATCAATACACTCTTTGACATTTTTAAAAATTTTGTCATACAGATCAAATATAGTACTTAAAGCAGATATTTATTCAATCCTCATTATACACAGAAATGTCACGTTCCTATAGAAAGAGACTCCTGATATGTATACACAACTCTCACCCATACCTCCAGGGTTCGTGATATTAAAATTCATTTTCAAATACCTATATATAGGCACTTTCTACCTCCATTTCATTTTTTAAATTTCGATAAAATCCTATTTTTTAAGAAACCAGGACACAGTTTTTAAAGGTCAGAGGTGAATAACATTTACTGTTAGTGGGTAAACTGTTTGTAAGATATACTTTCAAAAACCATTAAAAGAAGACTTATCTCCATAAGTCCAGGTTTCAAAAAGGGAACAGAGACATATTTATCTGGCAAAAACCATATTGCCTGGTAATAAGCCCATTCATATATACTTTTAATATTGTAGTGTAGTAGAAATATCAACATGCTATAATTTCACTGCCCTGTTATAAGCACCCCACAACTCTGAGGAGTCAGAGGTTTGGTCCTCCACCATATATTGGCTAAAACAAAATTTCGAAAATTTGTTGTCCTTTGTATATCCTTTACAGTCCTCAAGAGCTTTGTTTATCTGGATTCTGACAATCCCGTAAACTCATTTCAGGTTATTTCCAAAATGACTTTCTGCCAGTAATTAGATGTCCTTCATCTAGACAAAAATTTTGATGATAATTAGCCGTGCCATAATGCATGAATTGTGATTTTTTTCCCAACAGAGCCAACATTAAGATTGTTATGGATGCGTTTTGTCATTTAACACATACAATGCAGACCAAATGCTGTGAAGCAATGGGTTTTAATTGGTTGGCCAAAAAGGTTATAACTTAAATAGACAATATGATATCATACCATTTGGTATGCAAATCTCAAAATGGTGATGGATTACATGTTTTGCAGGTTTACCTTTCGTATTACGTCAAAGCTTTACCTTAGTTATACATGACATCACTCATAACTATTACCCGCCATATTATTAGCGGCCACAAAAATATCAATATATCACACATACACAACATCCCACTACAATTATCTCCTACTTAACCATCAGCACGGTTTTCACACAGGTAAATCATAAAAAGTGTTTTACATTTTTCATCTATTCATATGTTTTTAAGCAATGTCATACAAATATACATGTAGAACTAATTTAGAAGCATATTCATACACATGAAAAACTCTGTTGATCTTTTTCAAAGATCTAATCTATTGTTGCCATTTATCACTAATCAGATGCACTATTATGCATTTCATGTTGTCAAAACTAAATTCAATATTTCAAAGGATTCTTTTTTTTTAATTTACACAATACCTCTGGTAATATCACAGAATGCATATACCTGTATTCAAAACCTCATTAAGTCTCTTTGTGGACTGGGATTGTATGTATTACCAAAACAATATGTAACTGACAGCTGTCAAATGGCTGATGACTAATAAACATACATTATATTCTATACAAATCTATTCTACTAATCCATGCAAAATTACCTATTTATTGGAAAAAATATTATTATACACATTGCCAATATTGTTGATCACAATTACTCCATAGAGTCCCTCTAACAGTACACGATTGAAATTTGATCTATACTGACATACTATTAAAACCATTATTATCATAATCATCGGGCTAACTGATGGGCTAAGTTAGATTTTCATTTCTTTTAAATATGTGTGGAAATCGACCCCAGTAAGTATATTTGTAAATTATCTTAGTGTGATCATGTAAATATACCAGATGAATAGCGTTAAAGGTAATCCGGCTAGGTACACCTGGGGGCCCATGTACATGTTAGAGTTTAATTACCTGTATTAATAGTGCTTACAAAATGTGTGTCAGACTGATAAGTTTATTACAAAATGTCTGTAACCTTATATATAATGAATACCAAATGTCAGTGTTGGGTTCCGAAAGGAATTTTTTAATATTTAATGGGTTCCGAAAGAAAATAATTATATTTAATGGCCTTCCGAAAGAAAATAATTATATCTAATGGGTTCCGAAAGGAAAGAAATTTATTTCATGATTCATATAATTATGACTTCAGATAGCTCTTCAGTATAGATTAATTCACATTTGGGGTACTCTGCATTTTCTTTCTCCTGATGGCAAAAAGGGCAACCCACATCAATGTCCAAATCAAACATTTAACTTCCCATTCAAGTTCAGATCTTTGAAGATAAATCACAAATTGATATACATTGCCAATTATTGTATACAGATTACATAACTACTAGGATGCAATGAATTACTATATAGTATAGCAGGGGGATAAAAGTCTCACAGAACAAACTGTGTGGTATATCCATAGCTATACCCAAATGATATCAGCTTTAAATTTATACAAACCATCTGACAGTACACATGTATATATCCCTGTTGTAAACACAGCTGTTACGATGCGCCTATATATATGTTTTATCAGTTAAATCAGTGTTGGTGTACATACACCTCCGTCACCAATCAGTACACCTCGCGTCCGTCACCAATCAGTACACCTCGCGTCCGTCACCAATCAGTACACCTCGCGTCAGTCACCAATCAGTACACCTCGCGTCCGTCACCAATCAGTACACCTCGCGTCCGTCACCAATCAGTACACCTCGCGTACGGACACCACCTTGCTTATCAACAGACAAACTTACGGAACTATTGACACTCCTAACCCAGTCAATGAATTAATACCCTGTTTACAGTTACTTTATCAAGGAATTCCAGTTCACACAGACAATAAATGAGCCAATTTAAGTGTTGTTTATACACGAAAACAAGGCAATGAAATCTAACACCTTGAATGATTTTACCTATAATTATTTATGGTTGAGATATTCAGTCATAATGGACCGGAATCTGAAACAAATTTATCAAGACCACTGGCACCAGGACTGAAATCAGACACCATGAATGTTTTTTACCTGAAATAGTTTTAGGGTACATTATTGTCTTAACAGAGAGTCAATATAACAGGAATTTGAAACAAATATATTAAAGATCGGGTATGCGAGAACATCATACACTGACCTTAATTCAGACAGCCCAACCCAAACTAAATGCACACGATATAATATCTTGCTGATGTTAAATACCTTTATGGTACATTTATCAGTAACAGACAGTAGATATAAAAACAGAAAATTTAAAACAAAATTGTTCAAGATACGGGTATATGAGAACATCATACATACCTGTATGTACCTTAATTCAGACAGCTTGATCCCCAAACTTAATGCACACAATATAATATTTCACCGACGTTAATTATCTCCATGGTAAAGTTTGTCTGTGAAAGACAGTTGATATAAAAACAGGAATTTGAAACAAAATTATTAAAGATCCGGGCACATGATCCTCATACATTTACCTTAATTCAGACAGCCCGATCCCCAAACTTAATGCACACACTATAATATCTCACTGATGTGAAAAAGCTTCATGGTGAAATTTGTCTGTGAACAGACAGTCGATATAAAAATAGGAATTTGAAACAAACTTATTTCAGTTTCCATGAATCCATATTTGAACATCATGTACATGTATTATATACACATACAGATAGCCGATCCCAAACTATGTAGACGCTATAATATCTCACTGATGTTAAATAACTTTACTCCATTCCATGTGTATAACAAGAAATATGTGTACATACAAAAACTGGAACTGTTCAACTGGAATTATACAAAACCCAGCAATTCATAGCTCAATGTAACATATTTTCTCTAGAAAGTCATAACACATGAAATCCACAGAAGATCCTATGGGATTCCTAGAATTGATTAAAATCCATATGATGTATAGCCACACTGTTCTACACCTAGTCATGGAAGCGTGATGTATATGATTATTAGTTACCAATACCCTCCAGTCTTAGTTCTATAACCAAAGAGCAATGACGGACATTCTTCTATGATGACCCTAGCCTCGACTATAGCAAGCTATTGTGATGCTGAGGTACTCAGCTTGATTAACATCAATAGTTTCAGGTATCTAAGAGCCAGTAGTGTCTACCGCTACCTGTAGTTGTCTCATGTTCAGTAGGCCTGTACATGGTATACAAATTATCGGTTTATACCTGAAGTCTATAGCGGTCTTGGTGTTTACCTGTAGATAAAGGACATGCATGTTGACAGGTGTATCTAGTGAGATTAGAACTAAATATATGCATTATGATGCACATGTTTTTGGTGGCGTACTGGAGAGAACATGCCCGCCTTGTACATGTAGTACAACACAGCAACACACACATTTCATCTCCAAACCACACACATATGCTTTTTGAAAAAATGTCACTGCTCTGTGGGTTTATATCCTTCAAAATCAAGGAAAAATCTGACCGAATTTATCATTAAACCAGGGACATGATATCAGAAAGGCGTGTTCAGGATACACCGAGAGACGGGAGGCTATATGGCCAGAAAGGAGAGACGGGAGGCTATATGGCCAGAAAGGAGAGAGACGGGAGGCTATATGGCCAGAAAGGAGAATCAGTATCCGCGGTCACAGAAAGAACATAGAAGACCTGCTAATTTATTTGCAACACATACACGGGTAAATGCTTTGCAGTGAGCAATCTTCTTGGTCTTTAATCCTTTTACCACTGTAGACCATAATGGACCCGTCCATATCAATGCATGGTAGAGTCTACTAAAGTTACATAGGGGTGAAAGGGTTAACTGTGTTCATTTGAGGTTTATTTGCCATATATCCTCAGGTAAGGAAAGTACCTATTAATCCTGCACCACACTGTAAGATACTCTGACCACAGGCTCATGCCAATAATAATGTGACATAACGCCTGGTCACAATATGTCGGGAAGGTAAACACAACGTAACCAACTGTGTCCTCCATTTTAGCATGCACCTGTGCTCTGACATAGAAATTGAAAAGTTGGCTAGACCTTTGTATCACTAACTTTCTTGGAACTTGATTTGATACAAAACTGTAGTAGATGAATCAACTTCCAGATATTCAGATCATTATCTTATTAGCTCCAATATACCAGACTAATACTGGTCCAAAGGACCAGATCTAGCACTTCAGGATATATACAAAATTATTATGTCTGCTTCATTCTAGCTTGTATTATAGCTTACATGTTATATTATATTGATTTGATCCTTATTATAAAGGATCAATATTTAATCAATGTTGTATTAACAGATATAACGATCATTGAACTAAAGCCTTCAAGGACAGCCAGTATAGTTTGGTCATTAATTAATAATGATTATGATAAATTCTCTTCATACGTACGTAATTAAATTACAAAATTTTTGAAAGAGCATTTTGTCATGAGGAAATTGATTGCCAAAGGACAAAACAACACGGTATCTGATATATACCAGACAGAGGCCATGATATCAAAGTTTAAACTTACAGTATAGAATGGAAGTGATATTTCCCCCTGATAGGTGCTAGGATCCAGAGGAGGCCCCCTCCCTCCTACAATTTGCCCAGAGATCAATTTGATGGGCAATATAATAATATAATTTATTGTTTTCAAATTGTTGTTAATGGAGGAAGTTGTAATGGGACTGAATATTCCCATAAAATGATTTTATATAAAATACATGACCTGGACTCTCTCCCTTAATATAATAATTTTTGTGCCTGAGCATGTTGTGATATTCAACAATTACATGCTGTTTATAAAAGATGATTTTTTTCTGGCTAAGTGATGATTTTGATGTCTTCTAATAAACAACATTACCACTAAATAATGTGGTACTAGAATTGTCAACTAACAGAATAAAATACGTACCTAAACAATCAAGTTTTCACCCTGGTCATTACAGCTGGCCAGAAAGGTAACACCATTGATCTGACGCTTTTGTGTAGGGAAGGTTTGCTTTGAGCTAATAAAGAAATGTTTATTTATAACCAATTATGAAATAATCAATTCAGTCACACCTGTATTCAAATAAACTCTAGGTAACTTTGCATCTGTATCAATTGATTAACACACTTTTACAGAAAAGCCAATGTCACTGTCAGGAGATGCAAAAGAAGTCTCATAATCTAAATGTCATGGGCAACGACCCTTTTTTATCCCGATTCTTTTGTATCCGACGAAGAACTATGATACATTTTTGTATAACCCCTTTTTTTGGATGAAGGCAATAGATCATCAAGGCAGATAAACCAGAATTAATCTCCCACACACTTCAGAGGTGCGCTCCTCTGTTTTTACCTAGGTACTTAGGGAAAGACAGTCCACACACCCTGTCACAATCACAATCGTGCCATATTTACTAGGGTAGTGTCACCTATTTTGTCACAGTCATGATTCGTGATGATTGGTCGGTGTATTGGGTTCTATATTACAACATTTTTTACGGTAGGAAAGTGTGGGAAAATATAATCAATCAATCATGTGATGCAGACAGAAAAATCTCAATCATTGGCAAAGCCTTGTGCTAAACTTTACAATCTTATTAATTACCTTTGGGCATCTTCGCTAGCCAAGGGTTAATTACAATTAGGTATACGATATACAATGTATCTACTCTTCTTGTGGAGAGTTATAAGTATAGACTGGATCGTAACCCTTCGCCAGCAAAGAGGACGTTTGGGTTGAGATTTCCCGATCTACATCATCAGCGCTTATAGGATAATAACAAGTGAGAATGACAAAAAAAGTTGTGCAACGTCAACCAAATCACATTACAAACATCCCAGTGAGACTGAAGTCTCAAAGTGGAAATCAAGTGGGCAGGGGCACTAATTACAGCAAATACAGTAGAGTATACTAGTCTATAATACACAACAAATAAAACGGAAGTTACTGCTAAATAAATCTGTGGAACTCTAATCTAGATTTTCATAAAACTGTTCATCGTAATTATAATGTTGATCTAGTCTTCCTGTTTTCCAGTTTGAAATCCCCTAAAATGATTCAGTAATTATGTTTTCCTCTATCCCACAATTTTTTAAACATTTAACCCCCAACAGGAATTTAATGGGATAGATACAGCAGAGTCTAATATGATATCATTATTTTTACCAAAAAGTATGGGTCTAAGAATATCACATATCTTAATTAATGCAGGTGTTCTGGATATGTCAGAATTTGTGTAGGCACATTTGACCTACAGGATTGATTGTCAGAATGTCAAGCTTTAAGTTATGATATGTGCAGACTGCATCTGTTACATGTTGTAATCTCACGGGTATCTTTGAATTCTGTAATCTGAGCTATGTACAAGGTTTCTTTGTACACTGACAGGGACAATATCTGTATGTTATCAGCGATACTTAGGTAGTCCTTTATGGTCCGTTGCTTAGAGCCTTAAACTGTTAAATAGATTAAGGAAGTTCTCGGGGGTTAAATTGACTGGAGTTTCATTACTAATAAATTATTTGCCATATTATTAGATAATCTGTTTTACTGCCTAACAACTTATTGAGGTAAAACTTTTTGATAACTCACTACATGCAACAGCCTAATCCCCCAGGTAATTTTTCACCTGGGGGCAGCATCAAATTGATTCTTTCCCTCCTTGGAATATTGTTTTTAGGAGGGAAACTACCAGGTAACAGCTATCAGTAAAGAGTAATAACTGCTAGCGACAGTTTTAAAATGGTGATGCGAGGAAGCCAGTATACCGACTTTCATCTGAATAAAGGGGTAGATTAGTCCTATGAAGTTGACTGAACATAAGGTAACACTGCATGGATGTTTTCATTAAAATTGATGCAATATTAGAGTGAAAATACAGGCGCAATTCTGTGTACAGACCCCCAAATTAAACTTCCTGAAATATTTCCTAAGGGGCCACACATCACTATTTTGATTGGGTCATCCTAATTTCAAACCCTGCAAGTGTTCAGAGATGGACTTACCCTTTCTCTTGAGGTGGTACAAAACATATTTGAACAAATATTGTGGTATATCACAATATGAAAATCTTGGCAACATCCAACCATTAATAGACAGACTACAAAGTTAACCAGCCAAAGGAAAGGCACAATGCATAAAAAATAACACTAGAAAATGTTTGCAAAATATACAGATGCCCCTACAATTGCTTTGATGGAAATGCAGTCTTAAAATCAAAGTCAGTGCACCAGAAAAAATATAGGTCATAGTGACAAACATTAGCGACCTTATGCTCCAGCCTGAGCTAGGAGGAATCAGGATAAGTAGGTAGTGACAGTAGTCTAGGACATCTTCTAGTGACATACATTTGATATGCATATTGGAGTAAAACAGATGTGTCCACAGCGGTATCCACACAATACAAAGTTTGACGACAGCTGAACTTTCAGTATTATCTAATCTTTTATTATAAGAGTAGCAGACCCAAAGTTGCACAAAGTCTAACTAAGATGTTGAATTGATGGATGGACGGACCAACTGACCAACCAAAAAGGACAAAGACTAAAGCCCCTTCAGCTACAACTGCCATATCAAAGGATGCAGTCCCCTTTATCATAGACGTTCTCCAATGACTGCATGATGGTTGGTTATCATGTATATCTAAATGGAGTTAGTTCATTTTCAAATTGTACACATACACAAGTTTAACTGAGTGTCTTTTACAATTTGAAAGTTAACTAATGAAAGTTAGATAAACATGATAACGAACCATCACTAGTTTGGGGATCTTTTTCTCCCGTAACGTTCATATTTTATCAGGAAAACTACACATTCCATTGGAAAATACATTTGGTCTGTTTGAGATGAGGGGAAACAATTGCCATGGATCAAGACGTCATAATATTATAAGATGACGATATATCACAACTTGACGTCATAATTGACCAATGAAATAACGTCTAGTGTGTTACTCACTAGCGGGTGATTGAATTTTCTCCCACCCTTCACAGTTGTGTTTCCCTTTTAAGTCGGAAAAGAACAGCTTGTCACTCCCTAGGGGGAGATCGCCTCGAGCAGAATGGTGAGATCTAAGTCATAACAATAGTATGATGTCATGTCATCAATGCATTGACGTCACGTCAACAGAAGCAGATCATGGAAGAAAACTCCAAATATGCTGGGAAAACATGCAATCAACGCTTATATTTCATACAATCAATGCTTGTCCGCGGATTTGTGAGTCAAACAGGACAGAAGAAAAACAATCATCCCCTATCTTAGGACAAGGGGAAGATTCTATTATGTTTACCAACTCCTAGCAGGTTTACTCAAAGTGTCGGCCATCCTCTATATATACTCTGTGACATACATTTTCACCGTGGTTTTGGTGGAACCCTGAATATATCAGTAAAGCAAACAAATGACCATACAATGTCAGAAATAAAACGGTCTGTTAACTTAAGTAAGTGTAAAACCTTGAAAGACATTTATGCTATATATAGTAACATTTTTGCATATTTATAAACACTTAAGAAAACAACATGGATCCTACTTCAGAGATATGACAAAGAAATATGATATTGATTACAGAAAATTCACTGGGCTAAATATAGACAAAGGGGTTAAATAATGAGATATACAACAATAGAACAAGCAAAGCGAGTTTACAAGGCCTTAAAGACACTGTGAAGTTATTAGACAGGCCATATTACTGAGTGTATTGAAGGCTACAAGAATACATTGTGAGAAATACATTGTCACACCAGTATACCTTGGAGGATACATGAATACATCGCTAGACATGTCGATAATTGAGCCTCACTTGAAACCTGTTCTGCAAGTTAAACAGTTATCGTGTTTAAATATTGATTCTATTCAAAGAGGCAACATAAATAAGTCAACACAAAACTTGAAGCCTCATTTCATATTGTTAAGTGAAAAATAGGAATGGGGAAAAGCATTCAAAATGTGTTTGTTATCTTACAACGGACTTCTCCTTGAATTCAAATTTTAACATGCTCTTCATTTGTTAGGAATTGCAATATTAACATATAATTTTATTTTGCACACTTTTTAGTGAAGACATTCAGTTTAGGTCTCAAAATATGATTCCAGCAATTTTAAAATGGAGCCTTAAGAATGAGAATTTTCATCCCGAATTCTTGATACTGTTTTTGAATATCATCATTTTTTTTTATTGGGAAATAGGACAGAATAATGTATATATCAAAGTGATGAAAATATATAAAGCAATAAGATAATTAGGTCACGTACTTTAACCCATCAATAACTGAGGGGGGAAATAGTTCTGTTCCGGGTTTATAAGTAATTCCTCTGCGAAAGCTAAGATCATATGAAGTCAACAGAAAAAATAACTTCAAAAAAGTTTTGATAGGAACAACATATTTTCTAATGGGTACAATTAATTAGCGGTTATAGAACTGTTCTAGAAAAGTTCTTTGTCTCAAGAACTCCGTTTCGCAGGGGTAAGTAGCTGTTGGAAATAGTAGAACCTGTTCCTGTGTTAAGCTTACCCGAGTTATTGAACAACCACAATTCTAAGTCATTTTACAAACATAATGTTCTCCTTGAGAAAACTTCTAGCTGCTACAAGTGAAACTCAATATCTGTTCAATTCACATCGGACAGATTAAAAGGTCATTCTCCTTGTGACCTGCTTATGTCCATGGTAATGTATTACTAAATATAGCATACAAGCTAGAATTTACACTTTCAAAAATTAAAGTTTAAAATCAGGCTTTTGTTAAATTAAATTGATTCATTACCAAGATTATGGAGGATAAAGCCGGTTTATAAGAGAAACCAGTAGATTTAATCTATTCAAATGTCTGAAAGAAACACTTAATTGATCAAACTTTTGAAAAAGACTCATCCTGGGTTACTAGTTTAAAAAATAATTGAATACTGTGAAATTGATCATATATATATAGATACAAATGTATAAATAAAGCAAAACACGAAGACTAGTATAATCGGCAAGCGCTTTCGCCCATCTTGGGTACAATTATGATACAAATGTATATATATTTAACCCATATTTGAATGTTTGAATTGGACAATGAATTGGTCAAACTTTGTGTCCATGGTTATATCTAATTTTACCATGAAATGAATATTTTAAATAACCAGTGTCATTGAAAATACTGTCTTGGTCCCAATGACTTATCAAAGACGTACATATCTGAGCTTGACATATGACAGAGTATGTTGATTATAACAGTTTTCTCTCAGTGGAATAGGACCAAGCTTTCCAAAAGAACCTTACACCAAACTATGACATTGGGGAGGTCAGTATGTTATGTCAACTGGACAAAGGCGAAATTCAACATGAAGCTCTGACAAACACAAATTTAACAGAAAGCTCTTAAATAAGGCAAATTCAACTTAAACTCTAACGAAGGCACACTCAACATGAAAATGGCAAATAGAACATGAAGATTGGAAAATGGCAAATAGAACATGAAGCTTGGAAAATGGCAAATAGAACAAAATTGAAGCTTAAAATTGGCAAGCAGACAACACAAGAGAATACACTGGGACTCCACTTCAGTTGCTGATATTATCCTTTTTTCTCTTTCGAAACCTCTACAAATCTTAATCAAAGACCTTTTATTTTTTTGTACTTAAATCAGTAATGTATCAGTAAGATTTCATCACTTCCAACTTAATCCCTACAACTGTAAGTGAACACATACCTGTCTCGGTCTGGCGGGCATATGATCTGACTTGTTGTGAGGATGTTAACCCTTTCGCCACTGCAGACCATAATGGACTCATCCAGATCAATGCATGGTAGAGTCTATTAAAGTTGCATAGGGGTGAAAGGGTTAACAAACAAGCCATTAGTGAAGAAAAAGCGATCTCCCACAGACTGACATGTACAATAACTGAATACAAATATATAAATACATGTTAATGATGTCATCCTATTGGAGTGAAATTTGTGTATTGCCATTATTTCTATCATCAATGGCACAAGTTACTTATGTTATCAAAATAAGTTTATTGAATTGGTGATGCATGCGGAGTCTAATCATGTCCATGGCATGAACGCGTCAGTTCCAAAACATGCATAGAATATCATAACTACCTGTTTTTGTCTACTTTTGTCATTGGTGAAATTATGACCCTAATGATCACAATTACCTACTTTTGTCTATGATGATATTGTTGAAATTATACACCTAATGATGCACATAATAGGTTTGAAATCATACTTTTGGTCGCAATTAAACCCCAATTCTGTGTCTGAGCATGAAGATCATTATACTACTCTTTGAGGTGAGACAAAGGACTCTTTCATTTCTCTCCTTTTAAAACACTATTTTCTTTTGCTGAATTGTGTATGTACCAAACTGGACCAAAAGTTATGCATTGTAAACGTGTTAACACATTTTTCCTGCAGTTATAAACTTAGTACTTGGTACAGTTCTCCCTTACAAATTATATGTACATGTACATGTACAAAAAAGTGTGTGATGGTCATTATATGAGTACCAGGCATTCAGAGTAAAGACCTTAATATTATTCAAGTAGTTTAGCCAAAGGGACCATTTAGTCCTCCAATGGTTCCATTGATATTTACAAACTTTAACCTATCATGCATACAAAATGGGATATTTTTCCAACCTTGACCTTTACCTATATAAAATCTGTATAAAGAAAATGGACTTCAATCTGAGAGTTGATAATTACACGTTACTATATTACATCATATTGACACAGGTTTGTCTGAATGTCTTGGTCCAGCCTGTCATAGTACTTTCAATCTACATTGTAACGTAAATGTACGCTCTACTTCAGATATAATTCTCAGAACTCCTAAGCCTTTAAAACTACATACATGTACGGCGTATTTAGACAAGATGTACATGTACATACATGTTAACATGAACCACTTTACATACTACCTTTTTTCTGACAGCTTTTCTTAAATTACTTGAACTGATTTAAAATCAATTATATGTTGGGGTTTTTTTATGGATGAATTCATCATTAATTACAAAGAACAACCAATTAGCAATCCAATACATCCTCCAGACAGTATACTAGAAAATTGGGAAGGATTCTTATCGAAAATCTTGCTCGACAGAGTTAATAGCTCTGACTCAAATAGCACTCAAACAGGTTGTCTTTTTCTGAACATTTGAGAAAATCTGAGAATACATGTACAAGTTTTCACCTTCAAATTAACAAAATTTACTCAAATGCAACCCCCACATTTCTTTTGAATTTTGTAAACTTTGTGTATATTTAAAATTAAAAATATGTCAAAAGAACTAAAGCAAGGTCAAAGGTCAAATTAAATAAGGTCACACATCGTACTGTACTCATAGAGGAGCATCAGCATTTTTTGTGCAGTTGCATGACCCTAGCCACAGCACTTCATCTATACCTGATTTTGATGCAAAAACCCTAACCAAGACCAGTAGTCAAGTCCAAAGGTCAAGGTCACAAAAATGGCTTGTAACATGTTCTTCTCATACAAGGATTAAACGGTATTTTGAGGTGTCTGTCATCCGTTCAATGGAGATTCTTGGAACAACCTAACAGCACCAAAATGTTTGTTTCTAACAGTTGTCTTATGTTGTTCGAGGCAAGAGGAGAAGCTTTAAAACGATGCATTTCAAATTGCATTCATAGTTCTATGAATGCAATCTCTTCTGGTAATGCTTATAAAGGAACTTGCAGTGGAAATGTAAATATAAGGTCCATAAGCATGTGAAGTTGCATTACTCAGCATGCAGTGGGGTTTTTTGGCCTGATCTACAGCCGTCTAACGGCTGCTTCCCCTAGTCTGAAAATACGTATTTTCCCAAAATATCAACATATTTTCCCAAATAGAATACCTGTTAATTTAGTCTTTGTTTGCTTATTGTTGTAAATCTATGATTTTATCAAA
>JAUMHH010175884.1:0-32187 GCA_032359455.1 Chlamys rubida
GACAACGATGTTAATAATTATAATGCTGTTCTTGAACAACTCACGGATCTTTATTGTTACTATCCATCAACAGGAGAAGTCGTTCTAGCTGGAGACTTTGATGTAGGTGTAAATGAAAATCTACAGAGCTACATATTATGTAGAAAGAAATCGAATACACATAAGTCATTTGCTGAATCTAACTCATTACGCGCTGCAAATTTCCACCATGATGCCACAGGATATACATGTATATACACACTCAGGACATGTGAGACGACATTCGGCTACTTATTTTTACAGAAAAAATCTCAAATTCTACATAAGACTTTACAGTCTTTTCAACAGCAGATACCGACATATCGTCTGATCATTTACCATTCTGCTGTAGAATATGAGTTCGAAAAATCACACCCGTCCCAACAAAGTCTGGCAGGAAGCTAATGTCCAGCAAATAATAGTATACCAACTAACGAGAGTAAGATAAACATGATGATCAACCATCACGAGTTTAGGGGCCCTTTTCTCCCACAACGTTCAGATATTATATCTAGACATTCTTATGTTTCTTTTGGAAATACCTAATTCCTGTTGATGATCGGGGAAAACAGTGCCATGATCTATGACAGATGGCAGATGACGTGACAAAGCATTGTTACTTGAAGTCTTAGTTAGAAGATTGACCAATGAAATCACGTCCAGGGTGTTACCCACTAATGGGTAATGGGTAACCAAAAATGTTTACCAACTCCTGGCAAGTTTATTCAATGAGTCGGGAGTGAGGAATCCTACAGTGGTCACGGGAGAATACTAATTATGACGTTCATAGAAACATTGACACTGTCTATAGTCCTCGCGGCGCGCTCAATAACACCAACTAAAAGATTATACCCTGAATTCAAACCTTATTTTACTAAATAAGTTCGACATGCTTATAAACTGGTTAGAAATAAAAGAAAGGATTGGATCTTAGACGGAAAACCTAGAGAGACAACAATGAAGAAAAATCATTGTTCAGAACAAAACAGAATATATAGCTTTAATGAGCATATGGCCGAATGTGATTGGAACTAGAGAGAACCGAACATAACGATGTGAGACAATTTATAAAAAATGATCGCAGAAAGGAAAAATATTCAAGGCGCAATGAGATAGAATACGTCACGGTGTGACACACAAGGGATAATGCCGGTAGTTTTGCATCATACTTCGATGATATGGCTAAGTGAACTCTACTGCTGACAATGATATATCGGTAATGACTGCTGACATTAAATTTGACGAAGACCCATTGACAAAGCTCTCACCAACAACCCAAGACGAGTTGCTCAATTTCATCATGACCTCGCATTCAAATCCGCTTTCCACTGACCTACTAAAGAAACTTTTTCCTTTGATTACCTCATTCATGAACAAATCATTAGTTGAATCAAAGGTTCCGTTGTGTTTCAAGAGGACACCTGTAAGACCAATGCTGAAGAAGCCTGGAATGGACAAGGAGGAGTTAAAGAACTTACCCCCAGTATCAAATCTACATTTTCTGTCTAAGATCTTGGAGAAGATTGTGTCCCGGCGATTAGAGGTTCATTTCCATGGAAACAGTCTGCATGACAGCCTGCAATCGGCTTACCGCACGGGACTCTCTACTGAGACGGCCCTCCTACGTGTACATAATGACATAGCAGCCGCGTTTGATAACTGACTTTTTAGCTACATTTGACGTCATCGACCTTTGTATATTTTTCAAACGTCTAGAGTACTGTTATGGAATGAATGTTGACGTACTATGCTGGACATATACAGTCCTTTTTAAGAGAACGACGACAGTGTGTCGCCATAGGATCTAACAACGCAAATGACGAAACACTAGATTTCGGGGTTCCTCAAGGGTCGGAGTTACGACCACAAAATATTGCCTTTATTCAAAACCGATCGGAGAGCTTTGTTGTCGGCATAGCCTTCGCTATCATTGTTTCACTAATAACACACAAATTTACATGGTCATCACACCAAAGGGCAATGGGATACCATATCAGTAAATCTGGAAGCTTGTCTGACAGACATCAGTACATGGATGAGGAAAAGACGGAACTTATCGTCTTTCCCTTAAGTAGCAGTAAACAATGGTTCTCCAGGTCTATGTCGGTACCAGCACTATTTGTCCAAGCTCTTAAAAACCTAGGAATTTGATGTGATAGTTCACTGAACATGGGGAAACAAGTGAACGCTATTGTCAAATCCTGCTGCTTCCTGATCAGGAACTTGTTACCCTGTACCAGCCGCCCGTAGGCGCATAAGGCCTCCACGTTTTCTTTCCAACCCAATCTACCTTGCGCTGCTGTTTTTGCGGTGTTCCGGCTACTCCATCCTATATGGTTGCGTTATTTTTCTATTTCCTTCTGGTGTCCATCCCAAAGTTGCTGTGCAGTCATTTACTCCTTCTCTCCTCAAGATGTGACCAATCCAGTTCAACCGTCTTCTCCTTATTTCACAGCTGATGTCATTTATGTTGGCTACATGTAGCTCTTTAATTTCTGCGTTTGGTGTTCTTTGCTGCCATCTTACTCTCAATATCCTTCTGAGACACTGGTAGTAGAAGGGATCAATTTCTTTTCTTCTGTTTTTGTAATTTTCCAGATCGCACAGCCATACAGTAGTACAGGTCTAACAAACGACGACTTGAACAGATGTTTCTTTGTCTTTCTACCAATAGCTTGTGCTCCCCAAACATTTCGGAGTCGGTGGAATGTTCCTCTTGTCTGCTGTAGCCTGTTTTTCATATCACACCTACCTCCTCCTTTTCTGTCCATCACAGCACCAAGATATACAAATGTGTCAACATCTTCTATTTATACATATATATTTATTTGCAAGTCGGTCTGAGTCGGTCATTGACTCTTATTTTTTTTCTATATTTGTATGCACACGGAGATAAATGTTACTTTATGAATATACTGTACTTATGATGACGATGCTTATTTCAGTGAAGTTGAATACAATGATGCTGTATGATGGTGTTGACAATTGTGGTACATATGATGGTACATATTTGTGATTTATGTACGTGTTTTAAATGGGTTATTGTTACTTGTTGTAATAAATTGAATTGAAGATTAAAAAAACATTTAATTAAAAAGTTAGTCTTAATCGGGTTTCTCTTGCGGGTAACTAAGAGGATAAACATAGTTTTCCTGGTGAATACCGTCTACCATCACCGTTTCCATCTTGTCAGCTTGTAGGACTGACCGCCGTCTTTTGAAGTAACGACATGCTAAACTATACTGTCATTCCTAAAAAGTGAAATAGAATACGTCACGGCGCGACACACAAGGGATAATGCCGATAGTTTTGCACCATACTTCGATGATATGGCTAAGTGAGCTCTACTGCTGACAATGATATATCTGTGATGACTGATGGTGAATTTCAGTGATTGCTGCATGGACCAAGGACTGAGCCTTGTGGGACACAAGAGTTCACATTTACAGGAGAGTGCTCTTGCCTACCATAACAACGGTTAATGTTCGTCCAGACAGCCATTTCTTGATTCAGGAGTGGATCTTACCGCTTATTTGTATGTAACTATTCTGATTTGGTGAATTAGGATATTGTGGTCAAACATATTAATGTTTTAATAATATACTATACTTGCATTAAACATTGATTATTTTACTCTTGATGAAACTCAGTCTGAACAAGTTAGGCACCAACAGTTACCGTATTTAGGACGGAGTATTGACCGTGCTAATCGGTCCAGGATCAGATATCACTTTAAAGTTGATTTATACCCAATAAACCCCAAAGCAAGAGGATTCAATAATTTGTTATATTTAGTTAAATATATTGTAATTACAATATTATTGTGTGCTATATTGTGATATTATTATGTATGGAAGATTCGCCTCAACGGAAGTTGAAAATCATTATGAACGGGCGCATGAATGAATGAATCGGTAAGTGAAAGTCAAATATATATAGTATATAGTAAAAGAGAGCCTCCCTCTGAGGAGACATATGCTGTAAGGGAATTTATCCCAGGGCCCCCATCCTGGTAATAACAAGTATCATTCACGAGTGTGTCTAACTTTTAATGTCTTTCACGGGTGCGTAGAATGAGTGAATTATTACAAAACGTTACCCAATAGAGTGAAGACATACTCAAATGTTTTAATCTATTGCATTTTAGTTTGCTATAAAACCTATCCGAAACGCATCATACAACGAACTTAAGTTAAATCTGATGTGTCAAGCTTACAAATCTTAAAGAATGTATCTCCTAATAGTAATACTCGTCAAAATATAGTTCCAAATGCAAAAAAAAAAAAAGCAATAACAAATAAATAAACATCTTAAGTATAAGTATTTTATTATTATTTTGAAAAAGTTAATTTCTATGACTTCTTTGAATTGAAAAATGTAACAGATAGATAAAAAAATCCAATTTACGTTACTAGGCGATTTTGACTTGACAGCTGATAAAAATGGCGATTGCGTGAACGGATTTGAAACACGTGACATGTACAATGGGATAAATGATGCATCACAGTAGATACAGGACACACTTTGCTCACATAAAGTAAGGTTGGTTACTACTGTCTACATGATATATCACTGTCAGAGAAAATCGAGCTCTTTTACTTTGCGGCTGGTAAGGGAAACGATGTTGTTAGGTGTCTCTATGTTTAATGACTGTTAATTTCAGACTGCAGTTGGAAATATCTATTTTCGGCTGGTAAGGGAGACGATGTTGTTCAATGTCTTATGTTTAATTAAGCATTTAACAGCATTTTGTTCTGTGTATTAGTACCACAACACGTTATAGGACCATAACACAGAACAGACTACCGTTTTATGCTTATATTTACTTTTTCATGTTTTTAATTTTCATATCTAAGTTCACAACGCACTTATAAATTCGAATTCCGTGGTGTTTGTTCAAGAAGTAGTACAGCCAATGGAATTGCTCACGGAATGTTGTCTCGTGACTTTCCCCGTAAACAAATATAGAGTTCGTGGAAATATACACAAGAGCATCGATACAATTGCAATAATTTAATCAATCAATGTATCAAAACCGGTTGATATTATTGAATCATAGTGTTGTTTTGCTTATCTGCTTGCTACTGCGGAGGGGAATAGCGATCCGGTAGTTAGTCGAACCTGTGGAGATATAACTACGCCAGTATTATGGTCTCATAACACGGAACTTGCTTTTGTAGTTTTATAAAGTGGCAATGCAGAGCAAATGTAAATATTGACTGATAATTTAAGAAAGCTGTTGGAACGGGCTAGAGAACTAGCGTCATAGCATTTTCTAGCAGTTTAGTGGTAGACAACAGTACTTACCGTTGTTTTGCTGATATTACATATATTCACTTTGTTTTAAATCGAGCCAACTATACACTGTAGGTATTAAAAGACGGTATATACAGTCACTAAGACTGTATTTTGCTTTCGATTGCTTAAGCAGACTGCATATTGTTCTAAAAGAGAAGGGAGGTAATTAACAAAAGTAAGCTCCTTCATGTGAAAGTCGTTGTTATACTTGTCAATCGAGAATATTTTTCGTAGTTTGTTTTTGTGCTTTATGAAACAGTATTATCTTTCACTAAGTGATATTTTTTTTCAAATGTCTCACTGCGGTTAATGATAATGATAAATAACATTTTTATTTATGCCTTTGCTGTAAAATGTAACATATCTGAAGGTGTCTTGAATCGCCGTCTGCTGAACATGTTAAAACATTGAAAACCAATAAATCTTGTTGATTCAACAATAATTTATCTTTAAAGATCTTTTGTATATCAATTCTAATCCTCAAAGTCGTGGATTCCTTTTGTATTTATCGTCATCGGGAGTTCCTTCAAAGGTTTGATATTGATTGAAAACGGCTCGTATGCTGAACAAATGGATTCGCAAATTTGTTACATACGTTTGCTTTTTGCTACCAAACTCATATTGTGTAACAAGAAAAATCAACACAATCACTTTACTAAAAGCAATCCAACTTTATTAGTTATACAAACAGTTTAGTACAGGGTATTTTCAATGGTTAACATAAACAATAGTAACATATCGGTATACAGTACCTGTGTTTGTGTACAGTATTCCAAGGATTCATAGAAATTCATACAAAATTGAACAATACAAAATTTGAGGTTTATATTTACCAGTACGACAGAGGCATCTACCGGTACACACATAGGGTAACAGGGCCGAACGTATGCCATTAAGATGATGCAGGGGATATCTCCACTTTTGTATGGTGGAATATTGATATATTAAGGGACATAATAAATAAAAATAAAATAATCAATGATTGCATGTGTTTGAAGTGAAATGATGCCATAATTTAGTCGTAGCAATAGACAATCCATTTTAATATTGATTTTTGTTTCAATATATTGGACAGATTATTCACAAATTCTGGTACACGTGGTACTTTTTGTGTTTGATATCTTATATGATAAATATAAGAGAACCGCCTTTGCATGGTATTTCATTACAGCTATAATGATGTACAGTCTTTTATTTCTGTCAGAGGAAAAAGTTGTTGAATTGGAATCAAAAATATACATACACATGTATAAAGTCATGCAATGATAAACTGTAGTTAGTACAACAAAACTACTTTCTTCTTTTAAAGATCGTTTGCTGTGACGTAGAAAAAAAGTTTAACGTAACTGTTCTTGTGTGGTGCGTAGGTTATGATGTGAATTATCTATGAGGTATTTAAATGTACAATTAATTTTTTTCGAGACGCGTATAACACTGTTTTATAAGCAAGTAGAGAGGACAAAATCACTTTTATCTTAAATTTGTTGAATATTTTCATTGTGCATTTTTAATGGCGCCTTCGCACATCGATTCTTACGGAACTGGCATAGAGACAACTTTTTTTACTCGGGCGGAAATAAAAAAATGTGTATCACGATTTTCTTAATAAGCACATGATGCTGGTACATGAAACAGTTTACCGTTTGTTGCTTATTTGGACAATTTATCATTATTCACTCGGGCTATGCCCTCGTGAAACATGATTAATTACAGGGGAAAAAAATATTCGTGTTTCCCTATCAGAAGGACAATACATGTATATTGTTCAATAGTAGGTGTATTGTCAACATTAGGCTTATTTGGATAGTAAATGCTTGTTTGAAATAATAGAAAAAAGTTAGAATTTTATTCTTCTGGTTTAAGCTTCTAATCCTTATAACACACATACGACTTACATGTAACATGCCCTTATGTAGCAAAATGCAACATTTGTCAGGTATCCTATAACCTTAAAGGAGATAAGTCGACTGTTAATCGAAGGTGTAAGGCTCCATACACCCTTAACGTATTTTTCTGTCTAAGGTAGATGCATGTGTCTTAATGAACACCACTGAAAAGCAATATAAGCATCTCGACTTTTACAATGTTTTCAATATGATCAGAGGCCTTTTAAGAAACGTAACTATGTTGATGAAAGATGCCTGAAGCAAAGCACTGATGAAGCCGTCCCGCCACCATATCACGTGACAGTGCATACCGTGGTACAACTGTATTTAATGTTATCATAAAAATAACAAATGTATCCAAAGCTGATATAAAAAGTTACAAAAATTATATTACATTTTCTAAATCCTCAATTACATTAGCTTCATTCTCGTTTATGTATATACACAGAATATTCATCATACACAAAGGTCAACATGAGAACGCAGACCTTGAACTTGGTAAGTTCAATATCAAAGTCTTAAATCTTTAACTTTGATCTCAGTCCTGAAAGGTCACCTTGAGAACGATGACCGTGCTCTTTGTTCTAATGATATTAATTTTATTGTTTGTCTCATGTACTTTCCACGCGCAGGTCTCAGTTAGAAACCTGCATGAACACATTTTCACATCTTTCTGACAGTTATGATACGGAGTATGTACGTGTAATGTTAAACAATATGCACATTTTTTCTCACGTAGACAAGCACTACTAAAGGTATCAGATAGAAACACTGAACACTCTTATTTTATATATATGTATAAATTAAGTCGCCATAAGAATACCAGTTAAAGAAAAATACTTGCTACATATGCATGTACGTGACTAATACATTGCTTTATAAACAAAAGATAAGATGTTCCAGGTAAAAGACTGTTGCACGAAAAAATATAGCATATTGCAAACATTCATGCCTACATCATAATAGTTAATGGTAATTTATACATGTATCGTCAATAGGTGGCGGCAGGAATGGTTCAAATCCATACTGTAAACATGTAGCAATCATTTTACAAACAGACGTATTTTTCACTCTTTATTTTGTTATTGACGAAAATTGTTGTCAGCGTTGCGCAGAGAATACTATCCTTGGAATACCATTGTAATGTCGAACTTGCACTCACAAAAATGAACTGAAATGCTCATTTGGAATCTTTGATTCACTTGCAGGTTGTTGTCCTTCATCAAAACGGTACAAAAGTTTAGATGAAAAAAGAGTTGTGACACGAGGGGAATACAGTACCGAGACCAGGTGTTAGCATGGGGTTTGTTATTTACTGGAAAACAGCTGCATCTGTTGATCATAGAAAAAACAATATTTGCATAAATATAATTCACCATGGAAACGTTCATAAACATAATTCTATAGAATGATTTGGAAACAACACATTATTCATTAAAAAGTACTCATTCATATTTTTATCAGACACTGATGTTGAAATGTTGGACTTAACTTGGGTTTTTTGACTGACTATCAACAATAAATGCTCTGTCATCATAAGATTGATAAAATTGGGATATAATTTAGTTAAATAGGCTTTATACAAGACAAATATTGGTAACTCGTTATTCTTTACATTATGGTAAATTGATGTTCATAGGATGCTTTGATATAACCCCTGTGCCAAATACATCACTCCCACTAACAAACAAAATGATTTTCGCTTGTTTCCTTATTACCCGAAAACTAAACATTAATTTGTACCTGTTTAACCTACTAATGAAATAATGAAAACAATATTTCCTAAATAGATAAATTGGGAAAAGATAAACTTCGCTCACCACACTTTCTCCTAGAGCCTGGAAACTTGCTCGTCTTTGTCCGCCTTTGTTATCCACAAACCCGAATAAACTTCCACGGCTGTTCTTCCTCTCGAACTCCTACAAGAACAGGAAGAACCTGATAGAGAAAACCATACGAAAGATACGAAACAAAGGAACAGATATAAGATACATACGACATGTCCCAGTCAGTCCTTTCGTTGTAGTGGCGGGTCGTGACCGAGTTGAAAGCTGCGTCTGCTATGGAACGAATGTGATTATTTCATGATGGTATAATTACAGTCTATATATGGCAGCGCCACTAGATATATGTATGTAATGTTAACCATTACCAGTACTGAAGAGGTTTGTCAGAAAATAATGAACTTCAGATGATCTTTAATATATTTAAACAGTATATTGACTTACATTATACTCTGAATAAAAACAAAATCAAGCTCGATCATGGAATTAGTGTCAAATTTATCCTCGCTTTTTGACAAATTATACGAATTGTGGGGAAAATAGTTGATCTCATTAAAGATCAACACCACGATGGATACCATTTATGATCAAAACCAGGGTGGATACCATCGAAAAGTTAAACCAATGAGATGAACACACCTAAAAGTTTAACTGTTTTTAACAGCAGATGTTCTAATGAGGAGAAACTACCATCCAATAACTGAGTATGTACGAAAAACGTTATTCAGAATCGTGGGGCATTCCCATTTCAAGATATGGACCTAAAAAGGGAGATAAATCTAAAAACATAACTAGAGGTTAAATGAACACTAGACATATATATTACCTCATACAGTTTTCACAAAATATCGTACGCGAAAATCAAAAACGTTTTAATATGAAATAGACAAATGTGTTAATATATTATAATTACAAGATGTATTTAATCGTTGTTATTCGTTTGTAGACAGGAAAAATACAAAAAAATATATATGATATTCAAACGATTATCAAATTAATAAATAAATGTATGAGTTATGACCAATTTTATAACCATTGTCAATTCATAGCAGAATGATAATTGAGGCGCGCGCTTTCCCAATTTCTAGAGTGTGCACTGGCCTATAAATTAATGAGAAAAAAAGAGAAAACTATAATGCAAGTAAAGAAGTGCAGTGCATTGTGAGAAAATGCTAAAATAGAAAAGGAAAAACAAGAAATGAAAGCATACAAAATAAAGTCTGAAATAAATAATAGCATTTGTCAAATATCTGTTTATTCTTATTCATCTTTAATCTATTCTTTTGAATAATTTAAAGTTACATACAATTGTATAATAGAACACGTGTTTGTTTACGATGTTTTTCACATTAATTCACAATAATAATTAACAACATGAAAACATTGCTTTATCGTTGAAGCTTGCATCGGACTATATCACAGTTAAAGTAGTAATTACGGGTTCACTTTAACAACGCTGGGTTGCATGCATGGGTACAGTTTGTCCTAAATCCAAGCTTTCACTTCTAAATGCTGATTTATGCGCTAAGCCAGATAATGTCATGCAAACAATAACTGTAATATTTGCTGTTCTTCTAGATGCTATGGAATAAAATATATTTCTGTAGATTTTGAAAATTGAAAATGAAATGAACAAAACAAAAATGTTTTGATAACGATAAATTACACGTTTTTATGTTACAATCAGATTGATTACAAAGATTGTAAACATGTTGTCTGAAACGTTTTCGATTGTTCTATTTTAATCAAAGTTCTCCATACAGAGAGCAAATCATTTAAATTTGTCATATCCTCATTACAGAAATATAAAAAGCTCTCTATTTGGCAGTCGTGATTAGATCTTTGATAAAACATGCGTATTGTTAAAATCAAACTAAGATTTAACAGGGAGTGCAGCAAACACGTGCGTTAATATACGGAGCAAAACAAAGCTAGGGCAAGGAGTGAGCTTATCATCCCTATGTAATATAGAGCAGGTAATACACGTTTTCGTATAACATGTAGATTTCCCCCGATGTTGGGTTGTTTTAACAACATGAATATATCGTCCTATGAACGAGTAACAAAATATATCGTCCCTTTTTATGATAGGACAAAATTATGACTTCCGCGGTACGTTGGATACTTGAGGTAACATCTATCATATCGTCACAATGTGGGATACAGCAGGTAACAACATATATTGTCTTTATATAGGATACGTTAGGTAACGATTTGCATATCGTCTCTAAGTAGGATAGCGCAAGTAACGAAATGGTGATATCGTCCTTATGTAAGATACTTGCGGTAGGTGCCGTAAATACCACTTCAAAAGATAACATTGGAAACAATCATTGAATCGTTTCAATGCTAAATCGTTTCAATGCAGGATGAAGTAAGCAACGAAATGGCGATTCTGGTCCTATGTGAAATACAGTAAACGGCGAAGTAAACTTATCGTTCAAAGGGTACAATACAGTCAGTAACTAATTGTGGACGAGGAGTAAGACGTTATTCTATCGAATGATTCGGTAAAAAGCCGGGGAGGGGTCTGATGCTACTTTATACGGTAAGTTACAAAGCCGGGATGGAATATGTTACTATGATATACAGTAAGTAATAAAGCCGGGTAGAGTCTGATACTATTTTCCTTAAACATATGTTTCTTCCTTAACATCTAATCAGCGATATGTTGCAGTTGCCTTATTTTTACTAGTAATTGATATATCCTTACCAGACAAAATCTGAAGTAGAGTTGAATAAAGCTAACTCTGGCAGTCTTGTAAAACAGCTGCCTGAGGGCAGATATATAATGAAACAGAATTGCCTGAAAGTATCACTATAATTGATCGGGTTACTTTTCGTCAAAAAAAATGATTTGAGATGAAAAACACACCCAATATATTCTCTAGATTTATCCCAAAATAGAACAAATCTAGTGTATAAAATACGGAACCGATATCTATTCTCTATATCTACCTGGTTCAAATCCAGTCGCTAAAGAAACATTACCAATATATTATCTAGATTTATCCAGATATAGAACAAATCTAGTGTACGCTCTAGATGTAAGAGCCAATGCATTCTTTAGAGACATACGGATACAGAACCTATCTGTTATCTAGATACATTCGAACATACATAATCAATATAGTCTCCAGATTTATCCAGATATAGAACCAAACCAGTCTCCAGACACATTAAAATACTGAACCAACCTATCATTTAGAAATATTCTAATACACGACCAATCTAGACTCTAGAGATTAACGTCACCTTGTAATAACTAATACGGTAATATCGTACGCTATGATAGTAGTCCTGTTAAGATATTTATAACACTAGCAATTTCATAATTATTTTTATAGCACTATCAATACGAATAATAATACGATATAATACGATAGCTAGAATTTAAAATACTAATGCTATTGCCATGTAGCATTCCAGTCAATCCAGAACTATATTTATTTAGTTACCACACACCGTATGCACATGTATGCTATTAACACATACATAGTCTGGAGGCTAAATCCATAAATGCAGAGTAAACGCAATTCTATCACCTTTGTCCATTTTTAGTTACATATACATTTTAAGGATTTCCCCAGTAAAATCCTCCCGCAAACACTAAGAAAATCTGACAAAAAAAGCATTACAGAAAATTGACTTGAAAGTTGCAGTTTCTCTGTAGTTATGGTATGTACTATATCTTAATAGTCTTTTACATACCGACCATGTCGACAGTACGACATCAACAACACATGCTTAATATGGTCTAGATCGGTATGTAAAAGATAGATATCTTAGACTCACAGTGTCGAACCCATTTTACCAACAAACAAGATACTTGTGTTTTCATTCCTGAGTAATAAAAAAGCGTTATGTATTTATACACGCCCTCCATACGCGTGTTAAGGAAGGTATCTTAGATATACACTGGTAAACATAGGGTTCGACTACAACTATGGCTATATCAGTGGTACATATCACAACAGATCTATGTTCTGGAAAAATGCGGGGGAGGGATGATAAATGTATAAATATATATAATATATGATATATACTTTGAGTTATAAAGAAACACGAAATTGGTTATAGGAAATTTTACATGGAGGTAGGGGTAACCGAGGAAGGAACAACTATTCATTCCAGGAAGTTGTCTGATTATTTTTTTTATATAAAGACGAAACACTGCAAAGATGCCAGGGTAAAATAGTTGCATTGTCAGGCAAGCGTGTCCAACTTACGGGCGTGACGAAAGGACCAGCACTTGTGCGGCGCTGTCGGGGGTCAGTATAACCAAAGGAATCGTCGTCAAAACCACCTAGGGGGAAAATTCCAAGACTATGTGTGCTCGTTTTGCGGGGCTTGTCACCACCCTCGCCGAACATACTTATTGGTAATATGCCAACACTATGGGTGCTGGGGCGGCGCGGTTTTTCAGTGGAGGATCTCCGGGAGGAGTCAGAAGACCCGCGGCGATACTCTCCGAACCAACTTACAGGCAGGGTGAACTGGCCGAGGCTCTGCGTGCTCGGACGTCTAGGGCGGTCCGAGCAAGGACTTTCGTCCGAGATGAGGCTAATTCCTGGTGTCCCTCCTGCTGGCGGGATCAAACTGAACCGACGTTGGTTTTCTTTTTCTGTGGTCAGGGACATTTTATCGTCCTGTAAGTAAGAAATATCGCAAATGATATAATATGGTTATCGCAAATCGCTTTATTTACAGGAGATGAGTAGCAAGTTGTGAATAAACAGATATATATGCATGCTGTGAAATATAAATGATTGAAGCATTAATTAATTTAATATATGAAATAAATAATATAATAATCAAATCATACTCTTTATACTTGATCATTTTCGCGGTTGTCTTATTTTCGAACTAAAAACAAATCCGTGAGGATAGCATTAGCGCGACCAGTTTAGGTCAGGTAAATCATCTCAACACGTCAAATTTCACAGCGTCAATTTTAACTTTCCACATACATCCGAAAAGATATGTTCTTGTAGCCGAAACAGCTAACAGTAATCGCTAAATGTTATAACATATTCAACGTAAGTTAAACAGCACTATACTTAATATCAAATACTTTTTTTTTTTTAATTCGCCTTCGCCAACAAACTTAAAATAGATCCTTATCATTCAGGTCCTATTAGTGAATTGAAAATAACGATAATTTTTTCATCAATGATTGATTGATATTTTTTCACACTCTAAAAGATCTAAATTCCATTTCGTCATAACTAGTTATATTATGAGATATAGTTGTTGCTCCATAAGCAGGTACAGGTCCATTCTACATATGGGTATGGATGGATAATTTGTGTGTTGTATAACATATCTATAATAGCTTTACTCACGAGTATTCACAATATATACATTATAACCTTATAATATAGAAACATACGCTACATGTGATAACAAATGTATGACTATAGTAATATATCAATGTGGTATAAATTGATTCCACCTCGTTGTACTATAGTTGTGATGTATATGTCTCTCTCCGTTTTTATTTATTGGTGTAAGCAGGTTGAAACGGTCGATACGATTTAACCATACGTATTGGATACTTCTGTTGTATGATTTAATGCTTTTTTCACCCTTTGACACATTAAGGTTAAATAATGTGTTCAACCCCTGGATACAATTGCTGTATAATTTAACTCTATGTTAACCGTTTGATACCATATTTCCCGATCTCGATACATTTGCTCTTTAATTTAACCCTATGTTATCCATTTGATACTTCATCATTAAACCCAATATTCACCCATGTATTATCACTTATTCCTTTGTTCACGTGTTGGATACATGGGTTCTACCCGGGAGCCACACGTATTCCTTCTATGAAATCACAGCTTTTTAATTACATATGATATCATCAGATTGTTAAGATTAATCTTACATGCACTGAAGACCGTCGAAAACGTTTTAACAGGTTGATTCAAAGATGTCGATATAATACACAATTAATATACAGAAGTTCTAGGATGTCAGACATGCGGTTATATTTTGTATCATATTAAGTACTTAACTATTGTAAACAGGAGTTATTATAATTCTATAATATCTACCAAATGTATAGCTAATACTACACACGGATATGTAACCTAGATATTTCCTACTTATTCCATGTTCCACCAACAGTTTTAAAATTCTTATTATAAATTCTTTTCTACTTCTACACATACAGGTATGACGACTATACCTTTTTGTCATTTTTTATCCCCCCCCCACACACACACACCTCGAAATGAGAACCACGCTGTAATGATATCAAACAGTGAGTGGAATTAACTAGATACCGTTGCTTCACAATAATATGAAAGAGTGATATTGGCTGTAATTGTGACGTTAAAACATGTAACGTAGTTTACTAATTCCTGAATTTTCCCCTCAGATAAATACCGCAGTAAATGTATTATATACACGTCAACATTATTATACATTTATAATTGATCATCACCATTCTTCTCTGACGAAATACAACACATTTCATTGGAAATGCACTTTATATTTAAGGAAGATATTTGGAACTACCTTGAAATGTATCCCTTGTTAAAATATTTCGTTTTTCCTACCCTCGATCATTTTGAAACTAGCATTACGATTTACTAATATACAATGCTAACTTACTTTCATGTGCTGCATATCAGGGCTGTTTGGAGCTGTAAAATTAAAAATGCTACGTCAGAATGTTGTGAACTGATCCAAATGACATATTCATTAAAAAAAAGGAAACATCATGCAAATGAACAAAAAATAGATGTTTATGTAAAGTAGTGCAAACTATCCATATATTCACTTTTTATTATTCATTCATTAGTTAGTTCATTGTTTTTTGCATTAGGAATACTTTAATCGATTCACTAACACAAAAAAATCGTTGTAAAGGAAATGTTTAAAGAGGCATTTGGTTTATATCACCATTTAAATATATTTTAGTTGTCATAGATATCCAGCTTTATTTATTTCCGGTATTTAAAATTATTGATAATAATAATATATTTTGTAAATCTTTCTGAAATATCGTGACAAATTGTTATTGATAATGCACCCTTTTCTCGAAATAATATATAATCTTATTAAGAAAGATACAGGAACAGTCATGCTTTGTGAAGTAAGTGAACAGTGTACATGCATAGTGATTAAAGTGATTAGTGAATGAGTGCAATCGTTCGATTTAATTATCGCTCTTTTCATAATTAAAAAAAAAAATGAAGAAATCACATAAAAATAATTTAATTACCATATCTTTTTATAAAAGTGCGTCAAGAATTATTTGAAAGAAAAATTAATATTAATGTATTAATAATTTGTGTACAAACGTGTGTTACAGCATAACGGTCAAAGAGTGTCATGGTCTGTGGCTTACATTTAGAAAGTAGCAAGCTTAACGTCCACAAATTCATGCAACAAGATAAGCTGAGTGGAGCTGATAGCGAGGTTAGGCAGTGGGTAGACGTTCAACCAGGGACAATATACTGTTTACCTGCTGACGTCAGAGCTGCTATTTGTTCACGTGATCTGTCGTAACCAATCAGGGACAACTTGGACAGAGATTGTTCTACCGATGAAGAATGATACAATTTTCAGGAGAATATATCTATTATATAGTTCCCGAAATTAGAAATGTTAACATAATATGACATTTTTCACAGATGTTTATAAAAAACATCGTGGATGAGACATGTTCATAATTAATCCGATTTTTATGTTTTGAAAGAACTGCGAGTGAGTGGTCTGTAGCATGGTATAGCTAAGCGATAAAGGCAAAATGTCTATGGGAAACATGTAAACATGATTATAGTTTTCAGCATTCGGTTAATAAAAAAATCAATATCACTTGTAGCATGCATCATGCAACAACCTTCCAGATACTTTTAAATAGTTAAATATCTAAACTGCAAATAATTTTACCAGAATAAGTGCCTCGTTCGTTTACGTTCTTCTCTAGTCTCAGCACAAATTCACGATAAAACAGCAAAAAGTTGAATAATGAAAGGTGGGGCAAAGTCACAAATGACACAGCAGTATTGGATGAAGGTCCAGCAATGTACAACGTAAAACAGCAAATGTTGGTTTAAGGATGTATCAAAAATAGACAAAAGATCGAAGCTTTACCTGTACGACTTTTTGACATTCCACTGTTTTCGACAGTCAAAAAGATTCGAGACGACGAAGACGTGCCTACTTTGTCGTCTTTTGTCTTACCATCAACCAGTGGCATGCATATAGACCCCCTACAACAATATAAGTATATAGGATGAAACTTTGTTTAGGAAACAAAAACAAAACCTGTTATCAATTAAAAAAGGTTATACCTCGATATAATGGACATCATTTCATTTGCCACCTCGCTTACCGCCAACTTTTTTCAGTCTTTTTTTTCTTAATAATTCCTTTTCTTTTCCCCCTCAATTCTTTGTTAAATCTCTTTATAAGGCCAAACATTCTTTTGTAAAATGGTGGTAGTATATTGGCATAAAGATGTTGGAAACAATAAGCTTTGTTTTTGTTACACTGCTATATTTTCAAAAGGCAATTTAAGAAACGATTTGAAATCATTGAATTATCCAAGACAATATACAATGTTATTACACACCTTTTCGGTATTGGTACAGCTGACGTTTCCTCCTGCATCTTATTCCGACGTTTTCTATCAATTTGTTCCAGCATCTCTCTCAGGACTTCCATCAACGCACTAAACTGAAAAGGTAAAACATGGCAACGTTATGTCAAATCTAAATATCATGTATCACCTATAAATACAATTAATAATGTTTTCAATTTTAAAAAGGCAGGTAGTTAATTTTAACGGTTACATAATGTTTAGGGATAGTGTTAAATATTGTGTATTTGAATTATATATATATAAGATTTTCTTGGTTCTTGATCAATATGACGTTCCTCTGATCGGAAATACGTATAACGTTAAACATGTTTTCTATTACAACTACTTTATCAAATATATTTTCATTGTTAAACGTTGGTTCAAATATAGCCTCTAAAATTGTAAACCTTACGAAACGTCTTTTTTTTGTTTTCCTCCTTATATTATGGGTACTATTCAAATTGCTTATTAACTCATGTTACACTTCGATTTGTGCTGAGAATATGGTCACTCGTATTAAGTAGGGTTTTCATTATAGAGAAATGATGTATAAAAGATTTCCCCAATTTAATTATCAGCACGTAGATATCAAGTATTACATAACATAACATACATATATTTAAATTATTACCCGGTATCGATTAATCAATCATATGTCAACGCAAGTTATTCATTAATTAGAGGAGTTGTTGAAATTCAAATAAGAAAAATGTGTTCTTTGCAAATAAATAATGTAGGTTCGCTTCCTGCAGTACAAAACCTTTGCGTTGAATCAATAAGAAAAACTGAGCAAAAGAACTAGAAATCTTCAAAATGTGATGCATATTTTTGATAGATAACAGCTTGGCAGTGACAAATTAAATATTGTATTGATAACCAACCTTTTCCATACTAAGGCCAGGGTTGACAGTGTGCGGAATGAGGGGAGGCATCACCTTTGTTGCTATTAGATTATGGGTGAGGCCAAATTTTTTGTCACTTAACATGTGCTTATAAATACCTGTTAGAATAAAGCAATGTATTAAAACAAAACCAGCAAAATTAATAGGTTATATAATCAGCAAGAATTTGGTCATAAATATTCGGGATACATTTTAAAAGGAAATTATACATATAGTAAAAAGTGATATACTTTATATATCTTTTCAACTTGAAAAAATATTGCTTGTGAAAAAAAGAGAAAATAAAAAAAAAAAAATCAATAGATAAAAAAATAAAACAAAAATACATACTTATACTTATAATTACAAGGCAAAGATACAATTAACGATATGTACGAGATTTTTAGACAGAAACAAAACAATCAGCCATGCGGCTTTTGATACTAACCAACAACTGCCATGACTATGTCGGGGTCATGGCCTGTGATATCTGTAAGAAAGGGCAAGACCTCGTCCAGGATGATCATCTTGTTGAGACTGTCTAGTAAGTAATCTATGCAAGCTAATGCATTTAGCTTCACCTGTAAATAACAGGGGACTTATAGAAAAAGACAATTAAGCAAAAAAGGACATATCATCATTTAAATTGGTTGACAACATAAACAGTTTAATATATTTTTGGATATCTTGTCATTAAAAATTACTTTTTTGTATTCTCTCGCATGAGGCTTTCTATGTAAAACAAACCTGATGCGTTGAATGAGGAATGGTCTTAACAAAATGCATGGGTGAGTAAGCTATCATATACATATAGATAAACATTAATGATTTAATACCAGATCACGTCCTGGATGTTCTGGTACTTCTCAACTGTAAACCAGAAGGTAGTAAATGCAGATTTAATGCAATGAAGACGGTTACATGCTTTTCGGTATTTTGAAACATCAATATTGAAATAAAAGTTTTAGTTAAAACCAGCTCAATAAAATACCAAAAAACCGATATATAACGCCTTAAATCATTAAAATAGTTAACGTAGATGATCTGCACTGATTACAGTAACCGCAAACATTACTATTGAGGAACACAACGTATATCGTAGGAAATCCTAGTATAAATGTATGCGGTGATAATGATACCATTTTGATTGTAACATGGAAGAAAATCCTCTCCCTGCATTACCAGGGATATACTTGTAAAGCATGGGTGGTACTTACCCTCACATTGCTTCCCTTATGGTAAAGCGCTTTTGCCCGAGGTAGCACCATATTTCTCATCACACCATCATCCAAGTACTCTTTGATAATACCAATTGCATTTAAAGCTGCCTCCTTTAATAATAATAAAAGTCAAAGGAATAAAAAAAGCTATAGATAAAATACAATTTGAAACGTTCAACCCATAAACAACCGTTTCATGACAAATAAAACAGGTAAGCCACGTCATATTTTTCAGAATATTCAATGTCAGTTAAAGAAAATACAATATGCAATTGGTAACATTATGACTTCTTTAATAGAATGGGAAATAAAATCGACAAATTAGGAAAACTACTTCCTTCATATTGATGACAGTACATCATGATATATCGTAGTTTGATGCTTTTATTAGCTCTATTTTCACATGTGGCCTTTACTTTAGGACGAATATTGAGTTAAGATAAAAAAAACTATTTTTTCTCTTTGTAGAACATCAACCTTCATTACGTTATTGGATGTGAAATATGTGATGTGGGAATGACTTCATGGCTGCTAAAACATAGTTAAATGTCGTCCCACTTTCCAGTCAAAGGTCTACAGTGACGATTTTACGCATTCTCTGTACAGGCTCATCAGTGTATAAGTCACTCACAGGATGTCATTTGACATGTAAGCTTAACCCTATAGTTGACAGCTGTATAGACTCAAGATTGTTATGCCAATTCTTTGAAGTTTACCAAAGAACTCACCTTTGCTACTCATCTATGCTCATAAGTTTACCTACATATGTAGTTGTTTTGTTTTCAATACTCTTGTTCGTGATAGAGGACATGCAATTTCTTGGATTTGACCTATATTTACATGGCGGTTATCATCCATGAAACGAAAGGCGCTTAACCTTCTAGGTCATCTAGTCTTATTCTCCTTGCATTTTAATAGCCTCCAAGTTAGTTTATCTTTTGTTCATATTTGACCCGGTCTAAACAAGGATATTCTTTTTCTCTCTCTCTTTTTAAGTATAACTTCTTCAAATGGTCCAAATAAACAATGCCAGTTATCCTCCTGTATCACCCAAAACAACTGAACTCGTATGGAATCATGCCAAACTTAGAGTAGAATTATTAACTATATTTGTACCTGTGCTTGTAGTGAGTTTGACTCCAAGCTGTTGAAGACAAAAGGTAATACCTCCGACCGTATCTCATCTGCTGGACTTTTCATCAGCACCGTGTCCAGCTTATCGAGTATGTACACTGTCGCCTGCAAGGCAAAGAAAGAACAGATTCTATCATTCATCATTGCATTGAACACCTACGCTGGTGATGTATTTGTCTGCGTTTTCCTCGAAAGAAATGTCAAAATATTTGATTTGTAGAGATTCCATTCATCTATGTTCAACAATCACTCTTAACGAGGATATAGTCACCAAAAATGCCAACCTCATGATAAGTTATATTAAAATACTCCGATTGAACATCAGAACTTACATAATGCAGTTTGAAAATAATGAACTTTTACATTATCTATTAAAACGTTACACAGCGAGGTTTACATAGTAAAAACTGAGGCATTAAGGTTGTCATTCTCTTTAGCGATCAAGTTGAACGCTATGAAACGGCATATTATTTGAAGTTCATTTAAATACCTACGTCATGCGGGGCTTAATTTCTCCTCGATTATCTATGAAGAGGCATACAAGCCTCAACTCAAAATAGATATTGCCATGTGAAACCACTTATATTTTAGAAACATACCATGGAATTAATATTTAAGCAGATTTTAATGAAGTCAACAAAGGCGAAGTAACCGCGATAGATTAATGAACTTTTAATGATGTGACTTTTCATAACATTTTGTGATGTTATAAATGCGTTAGACTTGATATAAACATTGTAACTGAAAAGTGGTAATGTTTATAACATGTCTAGCTATTTAAAAGCAATATCAATTGTTATGAAAGACACACTTTATATAAAGTTTGTATATTCTTTACGATCACAAGCTCTGTATTTTACATTTTTGATACCGAAAAAATATGCCAATAGGACATTTTAGTTGTGAGGCCGGTATTTCACTTCACGACTAGTAAAAGAGTGAAGAAGCCATGCATGGTGTAGGTACATAAATGAACTAAAGATAATATATTATTTCAATTTCGTAGCATTCAATTGGGTTGCAAAAAGATTGACATGCTATAAGTCCAGGAAACTATTTTTAGGAAGATATCAGCCTAAATGCCTTATAAATGATTAACCTCGCTATGTACGATTTTAATAGCTAAGTTAAAAATTCAATACATTCAAGTTACATATATGAATTCCGATTTTAAATTATTGTCTTTGAATATCAGGGAGTTGGAATTTGGGGTGCCTATACCATCTTTTAAGGGACTTGTTGAACCATGCTATAAGCAATCATACATAGTGAATTTTTCAAACTTGAAGATTTCGTACGTTCGGAACATACCTGCACTGGCTTGGGCGAGTTCATGATGAGTCTGAAAAAGGGCAGGATCTTCTCCACGTATTCCTCCCGCGTGGCGAAGTCGATAAGGGTTAGCAAGGGAGATAATGCACTGGTGATTGTGTCGGCTGTTGAGCATTCAAGGCAAAGGGCGGGGAAGACATGGCGATATAATATTTTCTAAAGAAATGAAACACATATATCAGAGGTAACTATAGGTGAGTGTATTTTCTTTTGGTTATTGCAGTATGTCCAATGGAAATTCGTAAATGAGTGACTTTTGGAACTTAGCTATTTGAGAAATGAACTCGTGCTCATGAACATGGGACTCAGAATGTTTAAAAACAATCCACTATATCTCTTAGTAATCGGACTCTTCAAAATTAAAACAAAAAATTCAGGACTCGCCTGAAAGTATTCTACAGAACTCATCAGTGGTGTACGTGACTTACTCTTGTATAACTTCAGGTTGAATAGTTGCGACTCCTCATGTTGTTGATGACGGATTTCATCGACCTAACCAGAGCGCGCACAATATGTTGAGTAAGATTTGCTAGAGACGAATCACTTATACTTACAATTGAGATCAGAATCAATTCTTGTAAAACATGTAATAAAACAAATCTATTTAGTTATTATTATGATAATATACGTTTTAATGGTTTGCTAACGTGCACTTACTTTCGGTATACTGGGGATGATTTGTGCTATAAACGAGTAAACTTCAGCTCTCTGGCAATAATCCATTATATCTATGTTATCTAATTGTTGTAATCCTCTCAGGATGGGATCGTTGAAATATTTTAACTGAAAAACAAATCATTGTAATATGATCAGAGTCAACAGCATGAATATAATTATACACGTCAGATTTATACGTCTAGGACTACATGTTATAAAAGTTATAACAACTTCACCAATAAAGATGCTGAAAATAAACAATTATCTTAACTATTATCGACATAAATTTATTTTCCATTTCGTGTCATCCTGTATATCATCCGAACACACATTATGTTTGAAGCCTCTGCGGTAAACATGTCTGAATTTATGTAGCTTACAGCTTTCATGTAAACCTTATTTATTTAACCAGAATTATGAAACAAGTTATTTCAACTTATATTTATCACTCTTGTTAGCCGTGATGGAAGTGTGGCGAGGGAGGAAACCGAAGTACCCGGCAAAATCCGACAAGGGCGGGCAACCAATACCCTCTCGCTTGCAATCGAGGGGCGTGGACAAGTTTACAATCATTTTCATGTTGCTAATGCTACAATTTACCAAACAAAAAAACTGAGCTGTCGGGCGGTATCGGAGATCCTTGTTGATCATCTTTTCTACTGGTTCTACAAGGGGGAGGGGCATCTTGTGGGCGACGTCACTGAACTTCTCCGGGATCTGCAAATATATAATGTCAAATATTCTTGCACAAAAACAAATTGTCATGCACTTTGTCATATAACGGATAAAAAGATCGGATGTGCTTCGATATATAAAAACAGTCCATTCATAACATGAGGAATTAAGAAGAATTGCATAATATGCATTTTATAAAGCTGTTACCCAATATATATATAATATTTATTATAATAATCATCACATATTGATCTTATTCTAGATATACTTTACAACCTAACAGGACACGTACAATATCTCATAAACCAATCAGTTTTAATTCTTAAAGTTATTTTGTATAGTATATATGGTCTTTGGCATACCAAAGTAATTGTTTAGATCATAGATGAACATCTAAACAAGTGGAAGACGAATGAAGATGTCGATGTTACGCCCAATAAACATCTAAACAAGTGGAAAAAATGGATCGGTATTCCGCATCAATGCACATCTAAATAAATGTCGGCAGGAAAAGTAAGAGATCGGTGCCCCGCGTCAACACACATCTAAACAAGTTTCTGATGAACAAAGAGATCTGTGTTCTGCCATAATACTCATCTAAAGAGATGACAAACGGAGAAAAGATCGGTGTGTTACCATGATACACATCTAAAGAAGGGACAGACGGAAGAAGAGTTCGGTGTTCTGCCATAATATACATCTAAAGAGATGACAAACGGAGAAAAGATCGGTGTTCTGCCATAATACACATATAAAGAAGTAACAAACGGAGGAAGAGATAGGTGTTCTGCCATAATACTCATCTAAAGAAGTGACAAACAGAGGGAAAGATCGGTGTGTTACCATGATACACATCTAAAGAAGGGACAGACGGAGGAAGAGTTCGGTGTTCTGCCATAATACACAGCTAAATTTGTGGCAAACAAACTAAGAAAAGATCGGTGTTTCGCTCAATACACGTCTAGACAAGTGGCAGACGAACAAATAGATAGATGGCAGACGAACGAAGAGATCAGCGTTCTGCCATAATACACATCTAAGCAATTGACAGACGGAGGAGGAGATCGGTGTTACGTCTATCAAATATTTCCCTTTAAACACAGATATCTTTAATTTAATGCTACTGAACAATCGATTTTCTTTAACTCATTAGGCTCCCGCTAATTGTAAAACTGTGTCTTATTATTTGGGCGCTTATCTTTCAATTTGATATCATTGGAAATTTTAATGGATAAAAATGCTTTACGCTTTTTATATTTCCGACCGTGATTTAATTTCAAGAACCTGTCTTTAAGGAACAAGGAAATGACAGAAGCATAAACTTAACTGTAGGATTATTTCTTTTCTCCTGGTTTATTTTGTTAAAATATCTATAAAAATAAATATATCTTATTTCCCCCTATTATGCTTATGCTGTTTTGGACTTGTATGCGTTTTAAGTGTGTGTGTTCGATAAGATTTATCAATCAATCAGTTTTCCCAATGTGATTTTTTTTATATTGATCAGCACATGTAACCTTCCTTGGTTATATTAGAATGGACAACAATTTGCTCATTAACAACAAGCACGTGCCTTCATGTTCCGATTTATTCCTGGAGTTCTATGCACACTGGAATCAACAATTCCCAACTCGTTCAATGAGGTCAAGATTAATGAAATATATTTGTAAGGGATTAAATCAGTACTGTTTAAAATCATTTAATAAAAGCCTGTGATAGCAAGAGCAGAAGATCATGCACGGTTGATTAGGTATGGCATATGACTGAGTGCGTGTGAGAGGAAAATGTCGTAAAGGATAGATGATTTAAAAAAAGCAAAGTCGCTTTGGAGAACAAGATAACAGTGGGGCCTACATCAGATTAGACGTCTGTTCATCTGATTAGAGTCAATCACTTTGTGATGGAAAGTGCCCTCGGATGCTAGGGACAGAACCAGCGGGAAACTGCACTGTTCTGACTAGAATCCGTGAAACATTAGCTGGACATACCGTACAGGTCCACTAGGACAGCTTAGATGTATAGCAGACAGGCAGACGAGGCGGTGGCCATTATTGCTTTTCTCCATGGTGCGGCACAAACTACTTCTTCAATTTCCATAGAGAAGCAATTAATGGTACCACAGCGTATAGTTAGGCTTAAATGAAAATTAGACCCAGGCTATTGATTGGTCCAATAACAAGGCTGTGTTTCCAAGGCGATAATGGACGTTTCCCTGAAGATTTGGAATTGGGCTATTTCGATATACCCGATCCTGTTGTTTTATCACCAGTAAAACACTACATTTTGATGGAAATTGTCGATAAACACACCATAGCGGGTCAACAATTCAAACCCATAAACAATACACTTAGGTTGGCAGTACACACCAATCATAACATTATTCTGGTTTCTGCTTATATTTCCGAAATGACCAATTCGTGACTGTCAAACAACAAATGACAGTTCAAACACAATAGTAAACACTAATCACAACATTATTCTGTTCATTTTTCTATAACATTAAGAAATCGCTGTCAAATTCCCAATGACAACACTGTGGTTACATGTTTTCTGCTTTGAAAAGGGGTAAAACATTGATTTAAGGAGGACTTAAGGGGATTTTACAGTTCTTCATAACTCTCTTTGCAATCGCTGTCAAATTAAAAAATAAATCAAATATGCATAAGATATATACATAGGAATGATATTTATAATAAAGCTTGCTTTATAAACGAATATTTCTAGTCCGTGTTTTTTTTTTTGCATTTTGGATGTGTTAGTTTTTATTTTGTAATTTTCTAGTCTGTGTATTTTGGTTATGTGTAACCCCGGCCATTTTGTGTTTTGTTGAGTATTTACCAGGTTTGAATGATTGCCTAATTAGAATGTCTGTTTTACCGTGTTTCAACACGTGGTCTATGTTGTTTTATACTAACGGTTCATCAATATGTCTAAAAGCTAGGTGTGTCAAATGTACCTATTTGGTGAAGATGTCTCAATAGGTACATATTAATGTGACGGAATATTTATTACTTACCTGACCTATTCGGGTTTTGACACTTACCTGGTCTAGCTGTTTTAGATAGGTAGTTGTATTATGCTCCGCCTCTATAAGTGGTACACCAGTATTGAATATAGTGCATATGACCATTCCAAGAGCAAACATATCACTTAAAAAGTAGCAATATTTTGAGTTTTGGGTCTCAGGTGCTATGTAGTTCAAATCAGGCTGAGCCATTTTAGGCACTTTAGTACTCCAGGGATGACAAATCACAGAATCCTGCAAAAAAACAACAGATCTATAGTTATGCAAGCATAACAGAGAAAGTCACACAAGCTAAAACAAAGCAAATGTATATACATATGAACAGAAATACGGACTTTTTGTCTTTTGGAGTACTTTCAAGAGAATGCATTGACCTCCGGTAGGTTGTAAAGGGCACCAAACGTAATATTTTGTCTTTCATTTAGATTGCAGTGTATTTTGTATGATTGTAGCTATTTCAATTTTCATTGAAAAGTATGTGTTGTCCACCAATATCTATCCAATACATTTTCAATATTTCATACCCCTCTCCACCAATATATCTATCCCCTCTCCACCAATATATCTATCCTCTCTCCACCAATATATCTATCCCCTCCCCACCAATATATCTATCCCCTCTCCACCAATATATCTATCCCCTCTCCACCAATATATCTATCCCCTCTCCACCAATATATCTATCCCCTCCCCACCAATATATCTATCCCCTCTCCACCAATATATCTATCCCCTCCCCACCAATATATCTATCAAATCTACACCAATATATCTATCCCCTCTCCACCAATATATCTATCCTCTCCCCACCAATATATCTATCCCCTCTCCACCAATATATCTATCAAATCTACACCAATATATCTATCAAATCTACACAAATATAATTATTATATATCCAAACCCACCGATACATCTATCTAATCTCCACCAATTTTTCTATGACATTTCCACCAATATTTTTGATGCTATATTCCATTAATATTTTTACTTCATCACAACCAATATTTCTTTCCATCAACATTTTATCTATCATATCAACCAACAAACTAGCAAAAGAACATATGCGATTTTCCATTAAAATAAATTTAGATACTTTGACGTCTGAGTATTACCATGGTCGGTCCATTTCCTGTTCAACTTATCATTAATATTTAAAAGACAGAAGAGTGACCCATTACGTGATGAGCAGTTTACATACTGTATCTATACAGTATTGAGAAGTGTGATGGACACTATATGAATATCCTTTACGATTCAATTATCCCAGACTCTTACATCTGAAATCACACGCCAAGAACCAAAGTGCTTTTTTACAAAACAAATTTCTACACTGAGACACTCTTTCTAAAACAGGAAGTGGATCATTCGCCATATTTATCCGTTTTCTACAGAGTCACCAATCATCTGGAAGTGCACACATAAAGCGCCAAATCATTTACTGTTCAGTACACAACCTCCATTATCACACAACGCAAGATTAAGAGAGATATTCAATGAGTAATGTTGTCAATAACAGTGCTCTACTGATTTAAAATCCGTGTGCATTTGAACTATACAGTAGTCAGTGATGTACAGACACATATGACACAGGAGATGGTGAAACAGGGGCCAATACATCCGGTAGTTTTACATAACTTCAAATCTAGGTGCAGTCGATCCATTCCTAATCAGTATAACTCTGATCATCAAACCAAGTCTCAAGTCGACCTGTATACTAGCGACCGAGACTTTGATAATCTAAACATACGTTAATGTCCAGGAACCGGAATTTGTTTATTAAACAGGGAAATGATATTTTCCGGAATCAAAATGTCCGGGAAGAGTAAAAACCTTCCTCATCACTGTCTGCATTCTTGTCATATCTATTCCTCTATTTTGTCTGAAAGTATTCTGTGCAATGGATAGATCTGAATTAAAATTTTGCGAACAAAGTTTTATTTTCACATCCCCTTTTGTATATATTAATACCTTTGAATGATGCTAAGTAAAGCATTTGAGACTTAATGACAAGGATAAATTACAAAAAAATCATATCTAAGATCTATACTCTTGTAGTCGTTATAGAACCTTTCAACAAGTACCTTAAACTACGGAATACGTTAAACTGGCACACTAAGTACAGTACTTATCGTAGTCCCAAGATGTTTTAACCAAGTTCATGAGAAAGCTATATAATCTTAGGAGTTTCCTTTAACAAGTATAAGCAGCATTGTAAACAAACTATTCATGTCTTTTTATCGTGTTTGCAATCTTCACGTACTCAGAACCACAACCTTGCATGTGGAGACGATCACACCCTCGTTAATCAATGTGTTACTAGTGCTTTCTTTACAGTAATAGAGGAGGTTTTGATATATGTCCTACATACCTTTAATTAGTAAAGGATATTATTAACCAAACCAATTCATGAATAACTCATCACCAACACTGTCACATCATCAATCAGCGTATTGTTATTTGTGAGAAAGCCTAATCCCACCATATTGACCATCACGTATTATCATTAGGGGATTACAGTACTACCCTGTAATCTCCAGTTTGACACTGTCGGATGTCAGCATTTGCATATCTTATGCATCGAAACGATATATTGATAATATGCGTTTGATCATATTAATTTAATGAATGTTTTCTAAAGCATATTATTATTTATATTTTTCATTTTCAAAGATTTTGTAAACATTGTAATGTATATTCAGACAAAATTTTTCGATTTTTCACACATTATCTCAGTTTCGTTGAAAACCTTTATACATTCCTTTGTAATAGATGGCCAAACAATTATAAGATATACTTTTAGATGGTTTATTTGTTTCGACGTCGAACTCAAAATCAATAGAATTAGGGTAAAACATGAACAAAGAAAATATTTACATAGAGACCATTTAAAAGGCCAATGATAATAAGACCAGGTGTTTCGGAAGGGTAAGTATCTTCTGCTTCATTAACGAAAGCTGTCAGGTCAAATCCAAAGAGTCTCATCTTCGCAAACGAAAACCGGGAAACAACAAGGCACACTTAAGAGCGCTCCAAACTATTTTACAATAGTATGTTTATATCGCCGTTTGCCATTTTTAGAATTAGAATGAACATGTTAAAATAAGTTAAAGACAGCCATAGGGGCGAGTACTGTATAACACTTTTCGTACAGGCCAAACACCAACGTCATTTTAAGAGAATGACATATCAGCTTCGTGAAGTTCGTATATTTATGTTGACTTTGTGTCATTAAAGCACAGCGCATATAATTCACTAAATCATATTTAATTTGCGTCAAATGAAATTCCCTGAACCACTCGAAAAACCAAAACATCGGTGTTAAAACATTCTGTAGAATTCACCAACCTTCCCATCACGTACAGTCTCGGCGAAGCACAGGGCCGCCAGTTTCCACGTACCCCTCTTCGTTATCATAATAGACTGTGGACAAACATTCTTGTGAACCATCTGCTCCACGGCGTGCAGGTAACATAAGGCCTCGGTGATCTGTCAGGTAAAGTAAATAATATAAATAAAATAACACCAAGTTAAAATATGAAATATACTAGCATTTCAAATCACTAAATATATCACATCTCTACATATGGCGTTCTGTGGTTAGAATAACTTGATATCCCTGCCTCTACATATGACGTTTTGCGGTTAAAATCTCTGAATGCCCTCCAACTCTTAATATGATGTTACATGGCTAGAAACAAACTTAATATCACCTACCTGTGTATGTTTCAAACCATTAAAACAATGGATCCAAATCTTAAAAATGAAAATGATTTGTGAGATGATCTGAAAGCAGATGCAATCGTTATACTTGTGTTTCAATCGTTGGGCGGCTTCAGGAACACTTTGTATACCCTAAGTCTAATGTATTGTTTCTGGTTTATATGATATGTGCGTTTTTTGTAAACAACTTCAATATGGGTGTCTGATACATCTACTCGTATTATTTTATGCGTCTGATACATCTAGTAATATTATTTTATGCGTTTAATACATCTAGTCGTATAGATTTGTTATTGGATATTATGGTCTCAGGGGTTTAAGTGTCTGATGCATCTAGTCGAATGGTTTCACGCGTCTGATAATCAAGTCTTATGCTTTTACGGGTCTGCTGCCTCTAGTCGTATGGTTTACGTTTCAGATACCGGTTTTAGTTTCATACGTTATATCTCCCTATGCATGGGGTACATGGTATACTGTATTGTATCTTAAATGATAATCAATTGTTGTTTACTTCTCTTTTGTTAGAGGGCTAATTAGCCTGAGCTGCCTGCTAACTCCGACTATAAGCTGGAAGATCACGCGATGGGAGGACTTAGGCTGCCGTGTGGACCCTGCCTGTATGATCAGTAATCACAGCCGCCACACAGCGCCCAGCAACACACCAAGGTCAGGATATGCGATATCTCGTCTATGTACTAAATTTCAATTAGATCACAGCTCTAATGAATGTTTATTCCCTGTGATCCTCCATCGAGCGAACGCTTATTGCAGACCTGTCAACCATTTTGAATTATAACATCAATCCTGGTCATGTATGGATTCAATCAAGGCAAATCGCGATCAACATTATTACTCGACTACATAATATCAAAATCCGTTTTGTTCGAATATCAAATCAAACCAAAATACATAAAACGTTCCGAGATATTTCAATGCAGCATTAAAAGTCAATTATCAATGAACATGGAGTAGAATTCACCATAATGGCGGTATTGTGGTACAGTGTATAAGAATATGAAGAACATCTATCTAATAAAGGACAATGAGTACCTACTGATATTGATACCAGTATTGGGGTATTCGATGCATAATAAACAATATGAGCTCTGCTGCGTAACCAGTCGATCTCAGGTTTAATATTAATCCTGCCGAATATGACACCAGTGACGTGCACCACAGGAGGGTGATATCTGTATGTAGAGGATCGACGACCTCTCCGTGATTAGGTCTGGTGAAAACACATACGGGTGAGGACTTGGCGGGCAGGTTTGTCACGTTATCAACAAATGCTGGACCGTATCCGTTTGTTATCTCGTCTAGACGGACGAAGAGGAATTTAATGGTTCGATGATGGTGAATATGGAGATGAGACTCACGGCACGAAGCAAGCTTTATAGGGCAATATTCACGATTGATTGGTACCTACGTATAGGATGGGATCGGTAGATAACAGAGAACATACGAATGAACAATTCTCTTTTTTTCTTTTGTTTCCAGACCAAATATCCGCATCCGTCTGTATTACGCCAAATATAAGTCTAAAGTACAAGTGGTGTCTTCCTGATCGCTAGGAGTCAAAATGTGTGACGTATTGCTTGTTATTTCTATGAAATGGCCATGAAATCAGTAAAACGACATTCAGATTGCAAAATGATAAGTTTACCACGTGGATTGAATTTTCGTAAGTGCGATATCTTTTTAATGAAAGCTATCCAACGAAAATTATCAAGTGATAAATAAAAATGGCATGGAAATATGAAATTGGTTATTGAGATTGGTTACATTGTACCAGGGTTAATCACCGTAATATGACGGATATTAAGAATGTGTATTGAGGTGTTTTCAAGAGCTATTACGATGGTAATTTAAATCCAATATCGTGCCGCGATAAACTGCTACCATATAGTCATTTTTGCAGTATATACATGTTTCATATTACCCCCCCCCCCCCC
>JAUMHH010175885.1:0-15580 GCA_032359455.1 Chlamys rubida
AGGAAAAACAATACTGTTATAAACTTTTTTGATAACATCATTTGACATGAAAGACCTAAGTCTTCTCAACACACCAAACAGAGTTTTGATGTATGTGGTTATAAGTTGATATAGCTGTGTACCTATGGCATTGCTTTAAACATTTGATGAGACAAATGGATATCAAAGAAATTAATAACTGCACCAAAAAGAAAAATCACATCTTACAATTTACTTAATACTAAAAAAAACGTTGTTGATAGTTCAACAGAAGATAACTAGCAGATGTATGTATTACAAGTTTTATAGCATATATTGGTATGTCGCATTCTACTTGGTTATCAACGGGAATATTGTATAAATATGTTGATTCAGAGTTATTCTTGTGTCATCTAGAGATCATGTAATCGTTATAAGAGAAGGAAAGCATAAGATATTGCGACATATGACAATTTTCAAGTATAAAGGTAGGAGTAAACTATGAGGCATGTAGCTTGGCGTCATATTGGGATGTAGGTACGGTACCAAGTTACGCGACCACAGTGTTCTTCAGTTTATATCCAAAACCAAGCTCTCATTTTGTAGAAACTGTGTTATTGACCAATCCTGTATGAGTCAAAAGACAGTGATCTCAAGCGGCTGTACCAAATTTAATTCCACCTTGCTTTAAACCCAAAACCCCTTCGCTTTTTACTTCTACCCACTGGCCAATGGAATAAAGCCAGTGGTGCCACCTAGCTCGTCTATAACATAAGGGAGTTTCCCAACGAATCTCAAGTTGTTCTTTAACAGCTCTGCCGAAACAAATGTGTAAATGCACATGCTTTGATAATGAATTTCTAATTCCAATTTAAGGGCAGTAACTCTTCCTATCCTTTGTTGAAATCATCTCCCTTTGACCACTTCAATAGTTAGCTAAATATTTGTAAACAATATTCAAATTAAAAATTGATAGAGGATGTAGTATATCTGTTGGACAAATAACAGTTGTATTTCATCAGTTTAAGTCTATGCTTCAACATTTTTTACTGGTGCGGTTTCATGATTCAAACCAATTTGTCATATTTGACAGGAAAGCACTGAAGACATGGCATCATAATGTTGAGACTCAGATTCTGGATCGGATAATTGACCAGACTGCTAAGTTACACTGTAACAGACGTCTACTGAGCAAGGTAATGTCACACAAGTTGTAGGTGTTACCACACCCAGTGTTTCAGTACCGGTACCTAAAAAAGACACTATCAAGGTAGCAAGAGGTTTCAGTAACTAAAAAGTATTTCACCACCCACAGGTTTTGACATCTGAAAAAGGACATTTTCGCACCCAGAGATTTTGGTGCTTGAAGAAAAGACAATTGAATTGATTTCCTCCTAATCTGTGTTGATATCTATAGAGCTAATGAGTCGTTTTCCTGCTGTGGTGTACCAACAACTAAAAGATTTTTCCTTCCTATTATGTATCAATCAGAGTTTTCCAAATGTTCTGTACTAGAGACAGATAAAAGATTTCATCATGTGCATCATCTGAAGACTTTTCAGAGAGATTTAAAGAGATTTTCTTTAATGTTGTTTACCAGTCGGAGATTTCCCTATGTAGTGTACTAATGGTACCTTGTATTTATTTATAGGTGCTGACTACCTGGCATAGATACGCTGCTATCCACGCCTACAAGAAGTCCGAGACAAGACATTGGGTGGAAGCGACGAAGCAGGTGCTAAATCAAAGTCAGTGTTCCTTCATGTCCTATCACATTCTACAGATAAGCCAATTCATTATGCAAGGAGACGGATTAGCATAAGTAGTACTTTGTACTTGTTTTCGAATCCTATATGTATATCATGTTTGTATTACTGGAATATTATACCGATAATAAAATAAAATTTAAACTAAATACATTATGCCTTTACAAAATGCTATTTTTTAACGTTAAAACATCAATAAGAACATATATAGATGGTGCTTTTCATAGTGTAATGGAACATTTAAGATTGCTAGAAATTCAAACCTTACCCTTCTATGTCATAAACAAATCATTCAAAAAATTATCTTTTCATGACTGTTAGAAACTCAAATTATTGTATTAATTCTAGTGTGGAGATGTCCTTTTATATGTTTTTCTACATCAATCACAAAAATAATGTTCATAAAACAACAATTTCTTTTACTTGAGAGTTAACAAACTGGAACACTTTCATTCTTTAAGGATGAAAAACCTTCAAGTTGATCAATGATGTCAGGATTGCATTATAAAGGCTCTTTTGCAGTTGTATTTTTGGGGGCTGGTATGACCAAAAAATAAAAGGGAAAGAAAAAGTATGTATATCAATAAGAAAATTAAGTAACTATTGATAATAATTTGCATATAATTTGTGTGTTACAGACAAACTAAAAAGATGCTTTGGTCAGTGGCGACTAGCCAAGGAAAGGTCATTGCTGTTCCAGTTACGACAAGCCCAGGCTGAGCAACATCACAACCGTTATATTCTACAGCAAGTGTTCCAGGCCTGGGGAGTATTTACAGAACGGTCCCGCTCAAAAAAGGTACAACGACCGTCTTTGTGGTGTATATATAAAACCAAAGGTATAAAGGTCAATAGTCAACAGTGCACAAAAACAAAGAAAATCCATCATTTTACACACTGATAATAAAAGAAACTAACTATGATTGTAGGAGTCAGACTTGCAATCTTTGAGTAAACAGACTGAAATCCTATCCATAATGTCAATTACATTTTCTGATTTCCATTGAAAACAACAACAAAATTTGGAACAAAAACCACTTGGAAAATGAGTATTTTGTATGTGTTTCTAACCTGTAGTTTGATATACACCTAGGACTGGATTCCCCGATTTATAATTAGATTGAGATATTATTCTGTTGGATCACAGTTGCTGGTGAAGCAGTGTACTTGGTTTAACAACCAGCGACTGACCATAGGTTTCTTCGCTACGTGGAAGTCACGGTATTACCTGGCTGAGGAGGAGCACAGCAAGTCGGGACTAGCGCTGTGGCACTGGAGTCTGGTGGTACAGAGAAAGGTATGCATCTTCAAATTCATCCACATAGTGTCACTGTCTAGGGTGCAGTGGTTTGAATTAAAACAGCTGCATTAGTTGATTGAAATATACTGACCAACGATAGGCTAGCCATTTGTCAAAGTTGGTGCAACCATGAAAAAAACTCCTGGCAAAAACTTTTTTAAAAAGTCTTTTGGAATATCGGAGTTACCTGGTAAAATACAAAACAACTTACATTTGTTTATGCTTGCCTGGCTATCTCTCTATCTGAGGCCCTAGAATCTGGTAACGTCACACATCGTAGTGGGGGTTGGAGATGGGGTGGTCTGGAAAATCTATTCGCATAGAAGCATGAGTTTGTTATTTTGATATTGACTGTAAAGTGCTTGATTACTTTAACAAAAACCTAGACAATGTAGTAATATTTCATATTTTTATAATTATTTAATATGTTAAATATATTTGATTGAAGGCTTTGATAACATGGTACACAGAAACTCAGAACAAGAAGCGGAAGAAACAGCGCCTCCTGGAGGCACTTGAGAGAAGAAGGAAGCGCTTGCTAAGACAAGGGGTCGTCCAGTGGCTGACCGTGGCTTCAGATCTAACCGAGATGAGGGCCAAGTTCGCAGCACAACAGCATGCCAAGGTTGTTATTTATTTTTAAACAATAATTATTTTAGAAATAGTTTATAAAGGATATTTTCATGATAAATGTACATTGATAAATGATGACCCTACTTGTATGAAAAAAAAGGGTATTTCCATTTGAAGTATAATGTCAAAAGAAATCTTCAGATTTGAAGAAATAATTTTGTTAAGCAAGTTTCAGATTTAAACATATCTATGATTGATAAAAAAAATCAGTGATTTAATGAAATTTTGAGGGGATAGTATATTGTTTTGAGTGTCTGTATACTGGTGATTATTAGGAAATGGAACAGTTTTGTAATTGAGACCTAATAGGTTTGAACCAGATTCTATTTCTAATCATCAGTATAGACTATTAAAACAACATAATACTATCCTTTAAAACATTTCATCAAATTTCAGAGTTTTTAGAAAACAACATTCCTATCGCTTCAACTATAGGTAGTAAATCGTAGTCTAGGACTTGTGCCTATGATGTGTCACGCTACCGCAAACTAACCAGTTAGAAATTAAACAAGCTGACAAAGTTTAGTTATTTCAATCATAATGTGTTTTTAAAATTGCATTTTTATGTTGGAGTGATAACAATATGTAGTTGAAGAGATTGTTTTACAAGAAAGAATAAATTCAGCTTTCTAGTAGATTTTCTCATATACATTAAGTTGTACTGATAATATTTTTTTTCTTATAGAGTGCTTTTGTGAAACACCAACTTATCCAGAGGTGTGCACTTCACTGGCGGCACTGGACAGCCAAGAGGAAACTTCAGAGGGGAGGTAACTCTAAATTCCCGGTCAGACATCCGATTGCTCCTCCATCCACACACAGAGATGTTTTTTATCTCAAGGTCTCGGATCTGCCAGGCAGGAAACACACAATGACTGCAGAAGCAGGAATACCATTGCCAGCTCTCTCAGCATCCCCTACTAAAGGTGGAGCAAATCGTCCTACGTCTGGGCTGGAAATGCCTGTTCCAGACCTTAGGTAAAATTTTATGTATACATTGAATCTTTGATAGCAGTTTCCATAACTTGCCTACATTACATCATTATATTTCTCCTTTGACGAAAATCTGGGGTGGCACATGGCTTAGATCTGCATTTTGTGGTAAAGTATTAAATATATAGGTAGATTCAAAAACATACTTATTGGTATTGTTGACAATAATTTTTATTATAAAACGATTTTTTCATTTCTCCTTATTGGCTAGAATTGTGTCATATGAATCCAAATAAACAAATGTTACTGACCGGCTCTTCAAGAAAATCTGGATGACTGGGGGCCTGTTCGTTTATGTGGAACAACTGGTTTGTCCGTTTTTAAATGCAACATGTTCGGGTATAAATGCTGGCAGACCTGCAAATGTTTATGCAGGCCTTGCAAGGCTTTGTCAAGGCTCACCTGAAAGCAGCATCAGATTACTAGGTCCGACCGTATTTAATAAACGAACAACTGTGGTCCGACCGGTTTGACCGTTTAAACGAAAACAGCCCTGGAAACTGTTGATCTTCTGTATAGAAGGGAGACTACTCAAAATTAAGAAAAAAAACTTCTGAAGTGGAAGTTTCTCAGTCCTATAACTGGTGCAGAAATCTGAAAGTCTTTGTTACTATTAGCCAGTCTGCAATAGAAGCAATGTAATACCTTAACTTAAAAAAATAATGAATTTATAGTCCTTCACTATTAAAATCCATATAAGTCCAGCAGTAATTTTGCCCTTAACATGTAACGACTATATAAAGGATGTTTGTTGTGTATCAACTGTTGTTGTTGTGATAAAGTCGCTTCGGTTTCATTTGCAATTTATAACGTAACATTATAATACTATATATATAACATCTACTACCAGTTCCGATTTGGTAAGCTGTGATATCCGGAACCAAAATGGCTGACCAAAATGTCCAGTCTGAGCCTATGACCGGTAAAATACAGGCTTGTATCGGGTGATAAGTCCACCCCCTACTCTTTACATGTTTTCGTGTACAGGCCCCCTGGGCTTATTACTGGTTAAATACGGTATTATTGGGGTTGAAAAAAGGCAGAAGTTAAGCAAGTGCTGCGAACATTTTTCTGGTCTACAGTATTGCTCAGCAATTCCTTGTTAAATAGTGTGCTACATTAACTCATTCACCCCTGAAATTTCATAATGAACTATTCCAACCTTTGAATTGGAAGGGTTCAAAAGTGTCTTCAGGGGTGAATGAGTTAATTGTAAATAGGAATGTATGATTCTGTATGTAGACTAATACCCTGTTTTTGTTTCCTCTCCACAGATACAGAAGTGGATGACAGATCATATCATCACCTGCTTGTTTTCCATGCTGTTCATTGTCTGTGTACAACCATATAACAAAAACGACTTTCTACTCATTTCTCATAGACAGTTTGGTGGTGTTCTACCATTTTCTTCTATAGTAACAATGAGCACAACCCATATCAATTCAGGTCGGCGGATCCGACCTGTATCGGGCCATGCCTGAATGTTGACCTTTGAGAGGTCATTCTTGATTATAGATTGGCCTGCTACTGCGAGATGTATGTTGGTACGCTGTAACTTACCTGTAGTTATGGAAATGTCATGGTTACTGGCATAACTACTAGTCGTACTAGCTGTTATAGTTATAATAACCGTACTTGACAGTACTGTCTTGCTTACCAACCAGGTAAGTTACTAGCCAATCAAGCAGCAGGTTGCTACGGAGATATCATGAAAAGACCAATGATGACAATCTTCCAAAACATAGAGAATTTCTTCCTTATATTTTTTTTGATATATTCAGTTTGATATATACGTGATGTGTAAGTACTTGCGACAGATTCAGACTGAATCAAAACAGTGAACCGTACTGTCAGAGAGGTGAGAAGGGGAGGTTGTAGCCGGACTTTTTTCACGAGTGCGTGCGTGTGTACGGGGATACATGCTACACAGTGAACAGAAGAGTCTCGTCAAAATTCTGACCTCAAGTTCGGATAATTTTGCGTTAAATTTCTGGCAGCAGTAATGTTGTCTCTAGTTGATTTTTGTTTTGTTTTCTTGACTAACAAATCACAATTAATCTGTCCACTTTTTAAATTCTGAATGAATTATCACTTCGTAAAATAATGGCATTTTCGTAAGAATGGTGTAAGGCTCAGTACTCTGATGTGACTTTAAGTTTTTTTCTTAAATCTGTTAACGAAATATATCGGTTTTAACCTTGGTGGCGATATACATTTTGTTTCTGTGTGAAGTATAAACATACATTTGATCATGTTAAAATATGTTGATACTGCTGTTAAATTTTGTCTCCAAATTCAAAGCATAATGCCAGTATTCACCTTGTAACTATGAACAACCTGCAAACACAAACTTTACACTCAAGGGAAGTAACTCTTGAGACATAAAAAATCCTTAATTATTTTCTCTGGTAGGACTACAACAGATGTTTCAGTTATACATGGCAGATTCTAGCCTCTATTTCTCTAAAAGTGATTAAGAAACTTAACGCTAAAGAAGGATCTTCAAATTCAGTGTAATTATGCATGATGGCAGGAAAATTTTTCTCAAATGTGTAAATTAAAGCTTGAAGCTGACGATTATGAATGTTTGAAATGTAGGCTTACAATATTGGCAAGTCAACTAGCATCAACACTGTTACAATTTCACACTATTGTGTTTTGCTCTTCATAGTCATGGTATATTATAGGGCAAAATGACTTCATACATCATGAAAATCACCACATCAATTTGTAATGTGATTTTGCATATTTTGTGCAATTCTCTCTCTATCAATCATGATTTTGAAAATAATTCATGCATTTGAACATTCTAGTTAACACACAATTTAATTCCATATCATTCTCGCTTTGTGAAGGCGAGAATACCCCGTGGTACTGTTGATAGACGATTTCTGTTGAATGACCAGATTTGTTACTAGGGATATACTTGGGATAACAGTTAAACTGATAAATAATATTGTTTGCCTTTTGTAATTTAATTTTCTATGTCTGTTCATCCATTTCCTTGATACATATATATATATATATATATATATACAACTGGATTGTTCCTCTCCATCTTGAATACTGATATATTATCTCCGACTGCCTTTGTTGACCAAAACTATAGCTGTTTTATATATAACTGTAATGACATATACTGGGCTGTGAAGTAAAAGTGTTTTCTATAGAGCAGGGGACTGAGTACATACCCCTCTATAAAATTTGAAATTATTTCGATATAATGACCAATGCCTCCCAACTCCCCTCCTTTTTTTCAAAGATGGGGAAAACACTGAATAAGATTACCTCTTTTGATGAACAGGCCTTGCCAATCGGCCTTTATTCTTTTGAATTTAACCAGCGTTAGGTTTGACAACATGAAGCCGCCATTATTACAAAATTCCCTGTTATGTTATAGCAAACACTCAAGAAATATCACTGTACACGTTGCCTAAAAGGTGGGACTGGGGACTACAGTATGTGTTTTACAGTTTTTCAACTCTTTGATGTTTAGTAACAGTCTGTGGCGTTGTGGTAACTTGAGTAATCCTGTTGTCAGGAGCATCTACATCTCTAATATTTAATACTATTTGCTTTATATAGCGATATTAAATACTTGTGCTAATTTTGTTATTAATTAATTATAGACATAATATACACTGTTTATTATTGTATTTTTAATACCAAATGCTTACTTTGTACATATGTCTTAAACTGTATAGATTGTTACCTTATTACTGATCAGGGCCTATATTCACGAGACGATTTTCATGCTCCAACTCAGATTTCTGTGTAAGGCCGAGTTTCCTCTGGCGCCGACACCAGACTTGGACATCTGTCATCTATCTGTCAAAATATCTAAGCCTGGTGTCGGGGCCAGTGAAAACTCTGTCTACTTCTGTGTTCAGACCCAATAGCTTTGTTCCAGGCATGAATTAACCCTTTCACCACTATGTAACTTTAGTAGGCTCTACCATGCATTGATATGGATGAGTCCATCATGGTCTAAAGTGCTGAAAGGGTTAATAAAACTTCACATTATTTATGATTAATTTGGAGGACAATTTTGAGAGACTTGAAACTGAATACCATTTTCAATGTTTAGTCTTTGCCTTTTGACTGTTGCAGGATTTCGGCAAATTACAAGAAGGTTGGTTTGAGCACAGAGTTTATGCTTGGGTATGAGGTTATTTTCATGAATAAGGGCCTAGAGCTGTCTCGGACAGATTATGTGATCTCGTTAGAATAAAATCTCGTTAGCAGTATGACCATATATATGGTCATGTAATCTACATTATTATCATAATTATGATCCAATTAGTAGCATAACCATGTATGGTTCGTTGGATAGGTACATAACCATATGTTAACTTGTACAATGACTACAAAATGACAGCCTACATGATCGTATTGTGACCCAGGGGTGTCCTAGGCCACTTTCCTTTTATCGTGGTATAAACGGTTGAACCGGTTGGACCGCAGTTGTTCGTTTGTGAAATAAAGTTGGACCTAGTAATCTGATGCTGCTTTCAGGAAAGCCTTGACAAAGCCTTGCAAGACCTGCGCAAACATTTGCAGGTCTGCCAGGATTTATACCCGAAATGTTACATTTAAAGACGGACAAACCGTTTGTTCCACACAAATGAACAGGCCCCAAGTATGGTCAGGTCACTGATGACCATATGTGGACACTGTCCCTAGTGGTCAGGCTATAAAGAGATTTTGATAATTCAGATAAACAATTTGGAAGGTTAAGCTGATGAAGTGTGGCATTACATTTTGAAGAATTTCCCCCCCCCCCCCCTCCCTATATATCCTGTTCACAACATTTTTCACGATTTTTAAAGGATTTAATGGATGTATTTTTATTAAGATATGCCAGATTGTGAAAATATGAAATATTTGCTGGTACATTCTATTAATTAGAGACTCATTTTGCTTGTTATTTGTTGTATATAGAGTGTACATTGCCGGTATATGTGTAACTAGAGAGAAACCAGCTTACGGTATAAAGGAGATGGTTGGTAAAATTCGATTAGTGTGCTATAAGCTTTGAAGATGTCCTCACGTTTCCTTAATTCATTGTTAAAAAAAGGTGTAGAGAAAAAACCAAAATGTCTCAATACACACAATTTAGTGCTAGTGAACTTTAGTTGAAAAAGTATTTGATAATTTGAAGTTAAATTTTTAACCAAATTCAAGTAACTCCAAAACTGACTCCCATACACTGGTACATTTTGTACTGAAATCCAACTTTGAATATCAAGCTTAAACAAACGATTCACCATCTCTTTACATCAGTCTAAATATAATTCATGTTTTGCCTTTATTTGGTGTTTCAAGATTAAAGAATATCAACTACTTTTTCATTATTTTCCCCACATATATTTTAAGAGGATGCACATGGTGAAATGATATTAAGGATTGGGCAGTTGTAAGCATTATGTACATGTACTTGTCTTATATATTATGCCAGTGAAAATGGCTTGATTCTGAAATCAAACTTGCATGGTATTTGGTATAGGGAAGGGGTATAGTTATCTTCTCTTGGACGGGCTGATATTAATATTAATTGTTGCTGTCTCTAATCTTAACCATGAGCTTTTATGGAAATGAACATTATGATTGTGAGAAGATCTTTTTTTTCTGGTTCGATTCATACAAATATTGCTTCACTCATTTTATCTATATGATTATCGTGCCTCCCTGGAGGACAGAGTGAGCTTATGCCTTGAAGAAATTGTCAACTTTTTGAGGAAAAGACTACTTCTTAGTACACATAAAGGGATTTTGACCTAATTTTGTGCAAGTTTATTTGTTTAAATAAAGTATAAGAGGCTTTCCTCAAAAGCAGGGGAGTGGGGGTCATCATGGGAATGGGACAGAAACGTTTTTGAACTCCTTCTCTAGGTCTAATAATAGAAGTATTTTTTTTTTCGAAATCCAAATGTTTGCCTTGATATCCTACTGGACGAGACAATTTTTGCTTCTCAACTTTCATAAGGTCACTTTTGAAGTTTTCATGCAACTGTTTCTCTTACACCCCCTGGCCAAGAAGTGTTGTTATTTGTCTATCTAGTTCACAATCACAGATGACCACCTGTTCTCAGATTGGCATGGACATTTTCAACTTCTGCCTGGCTAATGGCAACTGAACTTCATATGAATAATGCTTCCATAATCCCAAATCATCTTCGCTAGCCAAGTGTTCGCTTCGTACGAAGTGAACACTTGGCTAGCGAAGATCATTCCAAACAGGAGTCATTTTTCCGCTCTCCTGTCGTCTGATTGGCTGAGGCATATTTGACTAAATTCTAATTTCCTCCTGACCAAACATCGTACATACATTCCAGTCATAGCCCTTAAGAAATGTTGCTGTGTTAATTCTTTGGTGCAAAAGGAAATCTGAGATGGCCCCCATGGTCACAATTTAATCAGAAGCATTTTAACTTCTTGTCCAGTAAGATAAAAGAAACAGATGAGAAATACAGGCCCATACAACAGGCCCTGTGGCCCTCTTGTTCTCATTCTTCTTTATGGTGTAGGAACAGCTTCACTTAAGAATCGTATTCCCAGGAATTAACTTTTAGATTATGAGCCAAAATCTGATGGATAATGAACAGGATTCGATAAGATGGAAAGCCAAAAGATGTGGTTTAAACATAAACGTTATAATAATGAAGGCCGTCTATTTCCATGTTGATTAAGCAATGTTTACCTTGATCGACTGACAGTTATCTCCCTTTGTTTTCACTATTTTCTAAGATTCTTTTTTTTGCATTTACAAATTACCGAGATCTTTGATTAAATATCTATATATAAATAAATATCTATATTCTATGTTACTTGTAGTGCGTACAGAAATCATTTCCTATTGATGATGTGACCAGGAAGTGTGAGGTGCAAGTTTTCATGTTTTAGGGAGAAAGACGAGAACGGATACTTGTCTATTGTACCATTTGTGGTTATGTTGTCTTTATATTAGAAAAAAATATAAATAAACTGTGCTTATGACATTTTCACTGCATGTAGTTTTTCTTTTTTCAATGACTGGTAATCACTCAGATATGAGGATACAAAGCTTTTCTCCCTCATACCCCCCTACTTTCCATGCATAGGGGCCGTGCCCAATAATAAGCCCATCAGCTACTCTTTCTTGGAGTACCATTGCAGGTTCTTTGGCACTAATTAAAGAAATTGATTTATGGAATTCTTTGTTATTTTTTATACAGTGTAACGCAAATATTAACTCGTTCACCCCTGAAGACACATTTGAACTCTTCCAATTCAAATGTTGGAATAGTTCATCATGAAATTTCAGGGGTAAATGAGTTAAGCTAACTAACTGGATGTGTTTGCTGTGATGAAAAGAACACTTTGTTTGTTAAAATTGGTGACCTTGACTTGGAAAGCAAAGCGCTGAAATGCAAACTTTTTCAGGTTTCTTTGATATTTAACCTTGTGAAAATTCATGAAATATTAACAGAGATGACATACAATTTGACAGATGGATGCACTTTGGCAACACCATATACCCCCATTTTCAAGTGGAGAAATGAAAAACACAAATGCTTCTAATAAAGAAATAGACACTGTTGATTTTATTTCACTTCGTTAAATTCAAAAATCTGAATTACAACACTATAAAGTTTATGCAGATAAAAAGAAAACTTTGTATGTCCTACTCGTACTTATTTTTTCCCCAACTTGTTTAAGAGGCTAAACTTGGAAACTAAAAGAAAAAAACACTTGAAAATTCATGAAATCTTAACAGAGACGACATAATATTAGAAATTACAAAATTTTGAAATTTAGACTTGAATAGTACAATTGAATATATTTTCGACAACTAAACGGACAATTTATTGATATACAGTGTAATGGGATACTTTTGATTTTGAAGTGTTTACAAACTTCTCAATTTTTACAATGATGAATCTCGGATTACATTGATGAATCTCAGATTAAAAATGATATTAACTCATTACACATGACTATGAAACCCAACAATCAAAGCAACAATTGTTTTTACAAAATACATGGTATTGGCCACATAACTTCAAATTGTCATTTTCATCAACTTTATCTTCATTACTTTAACCCTTACACTGGTAGTTTGGTCACATTGCTTCAAATTCAGAACAAACATGAAATTGATGTGTACTACACAATGTCATATAAGTTAATTTTCTAAAAAGACTGATATAAAACACAGATCCGATGGATATACTGTTTAATACATGACTAGCCAGGGTTTTACAAACAAAAATAAACTTACTTTTGCTTTTAACTTTAAATTCTCCATAAGATTATAAATAAAACAGAAGTAAAATAGTTCTTTGCTCATATTGTTTCTAAAATCAGTATATAACTAGTAGAATGTGCTGTTTTCTGTATGTTAGATAATTATCACACACGTCTTTTTGCTTTGGATAAAGCCTCTACGTTTTCGTGTATAGAACTGACTCGCGCACAGATAAATCCCTGTCTTCCAGTCAATGGAGTTCAAACCTGTACAGTTTATTGATTTGTTTTTCGCAATAACTTTTCTAATACAGATCTACTTGTCTCATAGTTCTCGGAGATAAAACTAAAACATTTACAAATACATCTATCACACGCCTCCTCCCTCGGGAGGAGGGGGAGGAAGTGGGGGAAATTCTCTAGCACTACTCATCACAGTGTCTGTCCCGACCCTCTGGCCAGTAGGAGTGGCGGTCAACGCTGAACTGACCGGTATGTTATTGGAGGGTAAAGTGGACATCACAGAGGAAGTCGAGGCTGAACCATGGGAAGGTTGGGGAGTACCCCCTTGTGGAATTCCAACAGGGGGATTTCCCACATCCTTGCTGGGCCTTGCCTGGGTAGGTGGGGTCACATTTATGTTTGTGTTGGACGTAGACCATGGTGGTGGCGTCTGGCCGATATCTGTAGAGGGCATTGACCGAACTGGTGTAGTCATACCAGCTTCCATAGGGGGCCGTGTGGGCATGCTCATGGCAGGTCTAGAGAGTCTCATGCCCATTCCTGGAGAGGAACCGGGTCTGACGGGAGCCGGTGAAGAGGCTGGAGATGACCCCGGTGACCTGTGACCTCCCGACCCTGGAGACATTCCCATCCTGACCCGACCAGCTGGGGTGCTACCAGGGCTCCGCCCCTGACGTCTGGCCTGCTTCTCGGCAGCGTTTTGTATGCGCTGCATCATCATGTCTTGTAAGACTTTGTCCATTCGTGCAACCTTTTTTTGAGACTTGGGCGTTTTGACACCTGTTTAAAGAAACAAATGCTCAAATGATATTTACAGGAAAAGTGATTCTCTATAAAGAACAAGACAATGCAAATATCACTAAACTAACTTCCCTAAATTTAATAGTTGATATTGTAAAATTCAACATCGGTCTACTAATCTGACGCATCTCAAAAATTATTCATGTAACTACCGGTACTCAATTTTGAACCCATTACAAACATTTACAAAGTAGCAACTTTTGGTTTCAATACAGAATTTACAAAACACTGCAATGTATCTTTTGAGGTGAAGCGATTGAATATATTGTATGGCGGGTTATTTAGTAAGCGGGCTTAAAAGTTCACGATTTTGACCAAACAATTCGAAAATTAAATCGACACCGGTTATGATTTTGCAATCTAGACATGGGAAGGAACAAAATGTTTGCGTTTGTTTTAGCACAGAGGCGGACGCTCCGCATAGAAAGTGTCCATACAAGTGTGATACAATCTATTTTCAAATATCTTGCATTACTCTTTCATTAAATAGTCCTGAAGAAGCCCACTGTTAGGGCGAAACCGGTAGACGTATCCTTAAAAAGAAAATTCAACTGATCCCGAGCTTGTTGCGATTGACACCTATTCTTAGTTTCCCCTATTCTTCAATCTCCCTGCTACTTGGTTGGTATCCAGGCAAGGGACATACGGAACCAACCGAACCTGAACTAAAGTAACGGCGTTGGCTCTACTCCTGGATCGATGTTGCATTACTCTTGATATATACAAATTGTTACAACCACATACTTGCAATTTCCTGATTACATTACAGTTAGGATGTTTATTGTCTCGGCTAATTTTTACACTTTTCATATTACACACTTCGGATAATATTTTTGCGATCGTGTTATAGATACAACTTTTAGTCACAAACCTGGCGTTCTTCTCGGAGTCACTTTTGTAGCCGTGTCAAATTCATCTTCTTCAAAATCGAACTCGGTAGGTTGTTGTGGCCTTCAAGAAACAGAATACATAATGTGAATTGCAGAGAATACAGAAACGAGTCGGAGCCCGCTGAGAAGCTGATTCAGTTAACCCTTTCACCACTGTAGACTGTAATGGACTCATCCAGATCAATGTATGGTAGAGTCTACTAAAGTTAAACCTAAGGGTGAAAGGGTTAAGTAAGAATGGATTCCCTTTGCCTAGAAATGATCCATACCATGCAGTCAAAATTGCTCCAGCTGTGCTGGGCAGAGACAAACAATGGAAGATGAGCTATAGCCATTCGAGACAGGTGAGCTAATAAACTAGTACTTGTACTTGCATTAATGAAGAAAAGAGAAAATATATATATCAAAATAGAAGAAAATGTAGGCGAGAATGAATATTGTGGTCACAAAATTTGAATTATGAGAATACATATTCTGATTTAGGAAGAAGGAAAAGGTTTCAAGACTGGTTAACTATTTAACATCAAATCAGCTGCAAATAAGGGGCACATTATATATGATTTTATTTTTTGTTTTGTTTTTTGTTTTTTTTTATAAACACAATATATGCACCTGGCTAGTTGAATATCTGGTCAGGCTAACATTCTTTATATTTTAACATTTACATAGGCATATTTAAAACCGTCTTACTTTGGTCCCTCTTTTACATAGAATGTATGCACCTGGCTAGTTGAATATCTGATCAGGCCAATATTCTTTAACTTTTACAC
>JAUMHH010175896.1:0-15579 GCA_032359455.1 Chlamys rubida
AACATCAATTTCAACATACTAAATATCATTTCATTCACTCACTCTTTCATTAATTTGTAACTCTTGCACGACTGTCCAATTCATTCGTGTTGCAATACTGTTACTTCGAACACCGCTTAATATAAAAATGATCTGAAATAATTGTTTTTTCATATGACATTGTTTCATTAATTTCATATAAATGGAATCGAATACATGGTCCTATTTTGTTTTTTTCCAAAGACGGTTTGACAATATTTGCCATAGAAATGTTTTCTCTGTCGAGTGAAGTTCTCAGCGACGGTACTTTCTTTATATCTTCTTATTTCTTTTAATATTTATAGCGCAGATATTGTGTAATTTTCTATTTCAAGAACTTGAAATAGCAACGGGTTTTTGTCTACGCTTTTTGCAATATACAAAAATTGATTATGTGACAAAATCATCCTTCAATAGCTTTCATCTCATATTATACAAAACGATTAGACTCGTTTCATAAAATAGAATATGTAAGATCTATGTTTGTGCCATTACTGCTATTTGGTTAATACACCTTATTCTTATGTGTTGCATATTAACTAACCTCTTGTGATATGCTCGATTGCTATTGAAGAAATTTCTTTGCACTAAGAAACTAGGTCTGGTAGTTACCCTTAGTGGACACAAACTGCTCAATCTATTTTGAAGATGTAAAAAATGCCAAAAGGAATGTTATTACGCGGGAATTAAAGTGTTTGGTTTGGTTTTATTTCGTTTAAGGTCCTATTAACAGCTAAGGTCATCAATTACAGGATATATCTGAACAGTAAAATAAGAAGATAGGGATTTTAACTTCCATAATCAAGGAGAAAGACCAACAGGTAGAACATTAAAAAATATTATCACTGGACGGACATCAACATCAACATCAACCGGCAGATTAACAATCACCGGTTTTTAATTTAATTGTGTGGAGGAAAGTGATATAGAAAACATAAACTGAAAAAACGTTTAAAATTGAAACAGGTTTCTAAATGATTAAAAAAACCGAAAGATGTATTCACAATATCGCGATGGCTAAGAACTGCTGACTGCTCAAATTGTGAGCCATAGAAAGTAATGAAGGCTAAACAACAAACGCTTAACTATGGCGAAATAGTGACAAATCTCATGGGGAAGAATCAATAACAACTAAAACAAAATATATCTGACAAGTCTAATAGTTTGGGTCAGATAAACATGATAGGATGATTAACTGTTAATAGTTCTACAACGCAGTGTTTATTGTTCTAAGAGGATTGGACGTTCAGACAAACACCAACCAACGACATGGGGCAATGTGAGCAAGTGTTGACTAGGATGGGCACGACTAACTAAATGTTTAACACAGACGAAAACATTCTCCAGGTAGCATAGTTAAGTGAAACAGAGAAACAATTGTTTGGATATCAGCCTTAGCCAAAATAGAGCAAAAGAAGCGGTGAAGAGAAAGCATTTATCCGAGATTATTTTATTTTCAAAAGAATTTAGGACACCAAGATAAAAAATCATTTTAATAGAAAAGAAAAAAACATGTTATCTTTCATTTATGCTTCAATAACGAAGTAAATTAAATAATAAATCAAGTTGATCACGAAAGGAATAATTTTAGGACACGTTGATTTTTTACACATGGAATTTGAACAAGCATCGTGAACAGTATCCGCCTGACGAAGGCCTGATTGTAAGATTAATGTGTCTATAAGTAAAGTATATGTACCCATTACCACGTAAATTTGCATGCATCTCCATTTTACCGTGACATAAAATCGGTGAATGTAAACTAGAGTTAATAAATAGGCTTCATCTGACGTTAGTGAACCTATCGTTACTGAATGTAAATGTAAACATTTTGCGACAGATTTCCACGATCGAGTCCGTACTCCCCCAGCTAGCAAGTACGTTGTTCCCTGTCAGACAGGTAATGATGTCAAAATTAAATTAAGATTACCGAATGTACCACATATAGACTCCTTATTGAATTCATTATATCATAACTTTAAACATTTCTGTTCATCAGGACAGTGCCTATATAAATGCAGTGCCAGTATAAGATTTACCACACATATACAATAAAACAAATCCCGGCGCACACACAATAATGACTCTAACTCTATCTCTATCGTCTTTTACTACTGATTTTAATCAACCCTTCAAGATTCGATTACTCTTTCCTCTTTTATCTGTTTCTTTCATATGCAAACCCTTGTACACATTAACGTGCTTTTTATATAATTTTGTAAAATATCGTCTTTCATCTGTCTAATATTCACATGTTTGTATATTAGAATATATAACACGACTTCGTTGTTATGGATACATAATAAGGTCGGTTTAGGCTTGTGGGTTTTAACATCCAGGTTTACCACCCATTTATCATTATAAGCTAATGTCGCGTAGTTGTGATGGTGATCTAACACATAAAAACTCTAATACTTTAGTACGAAAACAACCTGAAACCTGTTTTTCTTTGAACAAATATTCTTTCTTTGAACAAAGGAGAGTATGTAAGGAATCCTGTTGCCGTTGCCAATTCGGCAATGGTTCGACCTCAAACATATCTAGCATAGTAAGTGCTGTAATCTGTAACATTTGTTGATACAGACAATCATAAGCTATTTACTTGATCATTAAATCCCTGGCCTGTAGTAGCTGTACCTGTTTTTATCAGGCTATAGAAATATTTAACAATCTTAATACTTACATGGACAGCTGTGTTGATATCTTTAATGAGATTTCTGACGAATTAAAAGTTACTACAATGTAACACAGCTTACTTCTTTTAGCTGTGTATGACTTATCTACTTCATAATGGATAGCAATCCTGACAACGTAACACAAATAGACAGTCTTGCTGCATCACATATATCCCCGACTGTCCCTCCGACAATACAATCTATGTTTAGTTTATCTTTAAGGAAGACTGACATTAAAAACTTGCTGGCTGCTTCAGCAAATCGTTATTGGTAGATGTTGACGTTATACGTAAGACATATGTATGATGTGAGTAGGACGTATCAATGTTGTGGTGAGGAAATCTTGACATTGCACATGCAAGTACGAACTAATGGTATTGTTAGTAGAAGATATGGGTAGAAAGAAATGACGCTGTGGGTAGGTGATATTGACAGGGTTGGTAGGATATATTGACGTTTTAGGTCAGATTTGTTGACGGGATGGGACAGAAATATCTATGTTATCGGTAGGGGTATTGACGTTGGGAGTAGGATATATTGACCAGTCGTGTAGGAGATATTGCAATTGAGGGTAGAGGATATTACCAGGTCGAGTAGGATATATTGAAGTTGAGGGCAGGGGGTATTTACGGGTTGGGTAGGAGGTTAAAGGGTAGGGTAGGCTATAATGACAATAAGAGAAAAGAAACATGTGTGATTGGCATAAAATATTGACGGCGTGTAAGAGTTGTTAACTGGGTGAGATAGAGATATCGACGTGGTGGGCATCACAGGGTTAGTTGGAATTACCAACTAATGAGGAATGTGAAAGGGTTGTTGACGGAGAGAGAAAGTCACATTCTGAAGATATCAAAAACGTGTTTGTGAGAATGATGATGGTTCAACCAATTTCAAATTTTCAGCTGTAATATTGTTCACAAGAGCCAGTCACGTACGAACTATCGTGAGCTCAATTAAAAGCTTATTTTACCCGTTTAATTAACAGCCTTTGGTGAATTGTAACACAAGTTTCGGGAAGTGGCTGTCGAATTCGTTTCCATTAACGCTTGTTTGTACATGTCTAATTTGTAAATTAACATGCGGAGTTTGTCACAAGTGAAGATAATTATGGCAGTGTCATTCAATCGACCTTCACTAAAATTAAACATTCATTGTCCTCATCCATCAATTCAAGTTCGGTTTCTTCTCTATTTTTTAGGTGGAAACGTTGATCTGACTTCTGAGAAAAACAAGTGAGAGAACCAAGAAAATTAGAAAAGATGAAGTGGAAATCGGAATTAAATTGAAGTTACGTGAAAGGCATCTACAAATAATCCTTATCGAGAAATCTAAAAGCTTTTGGTATTTCAATAAAACGGAAATAAACAGGATTTCACCAAATGCAATTTAACGAGCACATTACGTTATGACTTGAAGCTATCAAGCTATTCCTAGGAGCCCTTGAGGAGATGACGATATGGGCTCCGGGAGCTGTATCAAGTCTTAAAACAACTCCGGTGACAAACAAGCCACGTCCGTGAACAACAAGACAGAAGTTAATGCCACACAAATACATTATACCGCTATTTTAAAAATGTCCTCTCTACAACATTGTGCTTTAGGATGAACAATATCTCGCTGCGAAATTATTGCACATCCTTGCTATCTTAAAGCAAAAAGGGAACTATCATTAATATGAAGTAGGTATATATCAACGGCTTACTAGATCTAAGCCCTGCCAATCTATGAATTAATCGTGAAATACCAGGACGTAGACAGAATTAAGTACAAGCCAAGCATTGGAATCCCCTTACGATCCTTCATCAACATCTTAACGCTAGCTCGCGTTTTTGTATTAACATTGCGAGACACAAAACGTTCATCAGCTCGGAAGAGATAATAATAAACACAACACAACGCCAGTCTGGAATCCAATAGATTTTAGACATGATATTGTAAACCCGCAATAGGCTGTTTTGTGGGGCTTACTAGTATTTGATCCACTGTTGTTGTAGTACCTGATAAAGTACCAGATAGTGCAACTTGAGTGTATGGCGTGATTGTCTTTTCAATTACCAATCACATATCAACTGTGTAAAACGTTGTTTAACAGACCAGCAGATGTCGCGTTTTCACCTGGGAAGGATACGTATTTAGCGGAGAGTTACAAACAGGTCACGTGATCTCCGGTTTTACTTTAGTTCAGTAGGAACTGTGTTGAGTACATTGTAGTTCTCTGTGTTCTTCTCTCGCGACAACAGATACAAGTAGACATTGACAATGGCTCTTGTTTCCGAAACACCAAACAATATGGCGCCGAATCTGTCAGCAGTGAACGCTTCTGATCCGACAGGACCTAAGGGTTATGACTTGCCTCATCTCATTGTTACTGTTATCATCGTCTCTGTTATCATCATCCTCATCATCTTCGGCAACCTCCTGGTCGTGATAGCTGTTTACACTGACCGTAACCTGAAGACCATACAGAACTGGTTTATAGCATCACTTGCTCTAGCAGACTCACTCCTCGGTCTCGTCATCATGCCTTTCTCTCTAGCCAATGAGGTAATGGGGTACTGGTATTTTGGACCGGTTTGGTGTGATCTTTGGAAAACCATCGACGTATTCCTGTGCACAGCGTCAATATTAAATATCTGCCTCATCAGCCTCGACCGCTACTTTTGCATCACACGCGCCCTTACTTATACACACTTTAGAACACCAGGAAAAGCTATTCTCATGATGGCTTCTGTTTGGGTTGTTTCAACTGTCATTTGTGTTCCTCCTCTGATTGGTTGGAAGAACCCACTTATGGCGACAGAGTATCCGTTATGTCTACTTAGTTCGGAGACAGGATATATCATATATTCTGCAATGGGGTCATTTTATATTCCAGCAATCATCATGGTCATGGTCTATTTTCAAATTTATCGAGCGGCTAAACTGAGAGCAAGAAGGGGCAATAAAAAAGACACAAAAAAGAAAGAGCAGAAAAAGAAAGCAGTTAAAAACGAAATGACAGCTGACAAACAGGAGCTGAAACCTATGATGGGCCCTATTGAGACAGTGAGATCGGATGCGCGGACTATGATGGACTGTACTACAGCTCATTCGGATGACGAAAGCACGTGGCCAATGTACGATAAACCTATTCCGGTGAACAATGCGTGCGAAAAGGATCACACAATTAATGCGGATATATCGAATCCGGACGAAATGACGAAATTAATTCCCGCTAATAACCTAAACGAAAATAACGAGCATAAATCTGAAAAAAGTTCGAAGTCTACCGAGGGGGATAGTGTTGCTGTGAACGGAACAATCAGTAAGCAAGGAAATGAAAAAGCCGTGTCCGTTACCACAACCAACAATGGAGAAACACGAACAGAAGTTTGTAAAAAACCCGTAGCTAGAAAACTTAGCCACCCGACGAAAAAAGATACGCCGAAACAAGAAACTGACGTAATGGGTGAATTAGAAAAACAGAAAAAGAAATTAGCAAAAGCGCGGGAAAGGCGTGCGACGATTGTGTTAGGAATTGTAATGGCGACGTTCATTTTGTGTTGGTTTCCGTTCTTCACCTTGTATATTATATCTTCATTGTGTGAATACTGTATCCCAGTGGTGGTATTTAACGTGTTTTTCTGGGCCGGTTACTGTAACTCGGCCCTCAACCCAATCATATACACTGTATTTAATAGGGAGTTCCGCAACGCCTTTCACAAGATTGTGTTCAAGAACGAGCTGTGCAGGCGGAGATGAGCCAGCTGTTGTTTACTCTCTAATTTAAAGTGTACCAGAGATTGTTAATTGGTTCTATTAGGATAAAATGGCCGTAGTGGCAAAATGCTGACATATATCTTTATGTCAAGAGTGTTCAGCTGGACACTGTTACTTATAAGAACTAGTGATTAGACAACGATCGGCGTTAACTTTTGTAACTTGTTATATATTTACCGTGCTAATATCTCGCTCATAACACATATCCTGAAAAAAAGGCTAAAGTGTTAGCCCCGTAAAACGTTCATTTGTAAAATTGTAACATTTGAAGAAACGAGGAATTTTTACTTAGCTGTACAAAGTGCGTAGCATAATTAAACATAACGAAACACTTACATCTGACTATAAATTTAAATTAGGACACTGACAAGAACTTGTGATGTTAAGTTTGTAACAAGTGACACGAGAAATGTTTTCTTAAACTTTTTTGTGGCTTTCTGTTTGTGCATGTTCCAGTTGCAAAATTTTGTTTCTGTTGTGAAATTTGTTTACATATACATTACAGACCCCCCAATAGAAATTCGTGCCCTGTAGATACAGTAGTATTATCAGGGTTGTCACTACACTAATTGGATGAACGCTTTAGATACCTTATTAATACCAATGGTTTAGGTATCCTTGCTCTGATTTCGACTTCATGTTCTGAGCTTATGTTATTATTATCATTGGATCACTCAGAGTTGATGTTCCTCAATTAAGTGGAATGATAATCAAACTTTCAGAAACGAAATTGAAAGTATTTCATATAAGTCTTAACTTATCTTTGTTTAGTTTTTTCTTGTGTTTGATTGATGAAATATGTCTAATTTTGTATTTTTCTCGCAAATAAGATAATGTAACAACCCTTTCATTGATTGGTTGTTAAGAGGATTTTTGTGGAATGCATGTTATTGCATGATGCTCGATGATTGGTTATCATGAATTCACAGTAATGTGTCAACCTCAACGATTGGTTGTCATGAAGGTTGGTTTCATCAACATAATAAATCGCTTGGTTGTATTAACTTCACTATGCTGTGATTATTGACCTTGATATCACCATATGGACTACTAAAATGTAACTTTTACCAGCGCTTTTAATAGATTAGTTTTGTTAAGGCATTAGACCAGGTTTTGTAAATTATCAATTTATCGTGAAATATTTCAAATTCTCTTTAGTTTATTCATTAAAAAAATTAAGTCACTTGTAGCCTTATCATGAAATGAAATGATTTTCGTCACAATATTTACCATCTCATGGAATTGTTATAAATAAGTGGTTGCATATCAGCTGTTAATGGCATAGCGTGATTGTTGACGTCATCAATATTATGACAAATGCTGTTTCCTGTTGGATGTTGGCAACATTAAGGACAGAACACTTGTATAAAGGTAGCAAACATCCACACGTAGCAAGATGAAAACAGAAAATAGCATAGTAAACATGATTATGCTTTGAATTATCACTTAGTTAATCATGAATAATATAAATGCCTGACAAAAACACGTGCAACATAATTGTGTGACGTGTTATACTGAATGTTTACCTTCGTTCACTTAACATTGTTTTATATGAATGCAACCATTAATCAATTCAGTGCATACTCAGTTATAAATTAATAAGACAAAAATAAAAGTACTTTATTATACAGACGCACGTGTAATACATATATCTATAAGAAACGCATTGATGATGTATCAGTAATGCATCAATATACTATGAACACATGAATACAATAGTAAAACAATCATGCATGCATTATAATATTACAATGATATACATTAATATCACATTACAAATAACTTTATTTACATAAGTACAAAATATATACATGTAAATAGAGGATTTGTACGAATTTTCATCTTTATTACGTACTTAGCCAAAGCAAGTTAAATTGCACATTTTGTACTAAATGAAACAGATAAAAATCAAAAGAAAACCAGGTTAGTCACTTCCGCTCATTTGCGACGTCATCATATTTTCTTTGTGACGTCATCATGGGTAATATCCTACATGTCACAAATGAAAAATGCATGCAATGTGTTACTATATTACATTACAGCCTCAGTATATGATAAATTTCAGTATGAGCGTGTTTTTCTCGCCAGACGAGTCTATATGACATCCGTACGCGTCACAGTGATGTTTTCGATAATTTCCATGTTAGATAAATGCTTTTGTAAATATCCCCACGGCGACGATAATTTCTATCAGTAAAATACAGATGTTATTGGCGAGTGTCCCAAATTACTTTTACACGTTTTTTGTTTCTCAAGTTCTAACTGAATAAAAAGTTATTTTTCATTTGTAAACATTGCCTACCCGGTTCGATTCCATACATAAAGTATAACTTACAGCTGTTTATTTACAATGCAGTATGTCTGGCCGAAACTCCTGGGAAATGCTCAAATGTTAACGACAGACAAATTAATCTGAGTTTCCATCTCAAAACATATTTTCTGCTGCAAGAGCCTCCACGCACTTGTTTTGCATTTCGATAGGATCCTTTTATGAATGTTATCTGTTAGCGATTCACACACACCTTTTTTGTAATGCATTTTAATCAGCAGTGTGACAAGTGTTGTATATGCAGAATCCAATTTAGTTGCAAATAGAAAGGATGTCTATGAACTAAAGATTATCTTAAATTCCGGAAAGCTTATCTTAAAATACAATGGTCCAGGGACATTACTGTATGTGAATCACCGCTGGCTCCTTTAATAAAACACATTGCAATGTGCACCATGCCCATGAGTTTATATTGCTGGTTCACGTTGCCCATCATTGCTAATAAAGACATTTTACTATAGTGAAGTCTTATGTCGTCATTGTGTCATAGAAGAAGTATACACATAAAGATAAGGTAAATTATTAATTATATTGTCATTATTATCACAACAAACTGACAAAATGATATGCATGCCCTTGTGACAAAATATGACCATCCCGAAATATTTATACAAATATTGTCATATTTTTTCACATTTCAAAAACGAATTTGAAAGTATCATCAACTTAACGATCTAGATAGATACAACTGCTCTTGGTGATAACGACGTTAGCTTAAATATATAGGACACCTCACTATGATATGTGTCTCAGATGTGATATGTACCTAATACCTGCCTTTCCAACAACAGTGTTTACATGTGGAAGTTGGTTCCATATTCAAGGGCTTGTTCCGAAAACTACGATTTCCATGATAGATGTCGAATGCTGATGGCCTAGCTTCCTACGCAAGGTTTTGAGAGATACAGATTGCTGACGGCCTAACTTCCTACACAAGGTTTTGAGAAATATAAATTGCTGACGACCTAACTTCCTACACAAGGTTTTGAGAGATACAGATTGCTGACGGCCTAACTTCCTACACAAGATTTTGAGAGATACAGATTGCTGAAAACCATGAGCAAGTTGAATAGTTGCCATCCCGATCTCATTGGAATACATTTCGTTTCCTGCACGTGCGTGCAGACATTGGTTTCACGAACACTCTAATTCAAAAGTGAGGGTTTTCCATAATTTAAACAAAGCTTTCTATATGAGCAAATAGTTAAGGAACCAAATTATTTGAAAATATTTCATAAAACCAAAGTCAGGCAGCAACGTCAAAGTCAGAGCTCAAATTCGAAACCGAAAGACACTAACTGGAATCGAAGAGGCAACAAAACAATGGAAAGTCGCTAACTGGAACCGAGGATACACCAGAGCGGGGAGATATAATTAACCAGCACAAAAAAACATATTAGAAACAAGGTTCTCTGAAAAGCTTAGCGTTTCATAACACTCGTCAGGACGTCTCCCTAAAATTCATAAAAATACGTAAGTCACCAACGTTACATGATCTTTTACACAGTGAACAATTATTAAATCATGGTAGACACTGGAATGTCACCATTGAACAGGTGAAGATGATGACAATTAACATGTTGCGACCTGCTGTATCGAAACGTCTACCGGTTAAGTAGTATATTGGTAAACGGTATGTACCAGTCAAGATAACCATTGCCCCAAATTTTCATTAAAGGTCATTACTTTTAGAAAGCATCCTTACGTTTGGAAAGTATCATTGAAGTCAAAGAAATGTCTAAAGTTAACGACATTTCTTTTGAGAACTATTCCTATGGAAAAAATGTATGTAAGGGATTTGTTTATGTTCAAGAATGATCATAAAACTGCGGTTTGTTACTAACGACATGTCCTGGAGTAAGGTACTTAAAAAATGAAAACTTCATCAATGATTTATTCCGATATGTTACTCCTAAGGAAAGGAAAGTTAACGGTTTTGACATAACAGCCTGCCTTCACGGATGTGGTTATTGTAGTAAGGTGACAATGATTGTCGTATTGTCGATAAATGTCAAGACAACAATTTGGAAAGAAAAGAAATAGCACCAATCCATAGTTTCCAACTGATGTCTTAATTAACTTTATAAATCATGTGAATCGGAGGCAATACATCACATTGCAGTAGCGTTGCTGTCAGCCTCTACCTGTTATCTGCCGCTTATCACACTAGATGATTCGAGTATTATATACCGTAGCAATAACTGTGGCGTCTCATTTAAAAGTCTAAGTTCATGTAAGTTGTCTTTCATGCAATGATCCGTTGAATTTCAAATGCTATTTTTATGTTTTTAAATTTGCTAATTACTACTAAAAGGTTTTATTCACAAGAATACTATTGACTCAAAACAGCAAAATCGCCATGGTAATCTGGAAACAAACTGATGAAGTTGACATGAACTACACTACTTTCTAATTACATTATTATCCATAAAAACAGAACCAGTCGTTTCCTCTCAAACTTCCGTAACCTCTCTTAATATCATTGTTAGATTGTGGAAGTATACACGATAGAGCCGACACAGAGACTGCTTTACAATCGTTAAAGTAATCAATAAACAACGTCATATACCATAATATATGTTCTACTCAATTAACAAATGACAAAACAAACAACGCATCATACACAATAAAAATCCTTTTGTATGTGGTTAATGATTATAAATTTAACAGTTCCTTGTTAGGTCTCACTCTTACAACAGCATGAAAATAGTATAAAGTATAAATAATAAATGTAATAAAATAATGATATACAACATTTATATAGCACCCTATATTATTTGTAAAAATACCCTGGAGCGCTTTACAACATATGGATACTAGGATAAGTTATAATTGATAAACAAAAAAGTCTTACCATCACAATTCTCATCGTCACATTAAATGAAGTTTAATAGCAATCTGTTAAAAAATAAGTCGGCCATTGTATTGTCATACTTATATCATTTAATATTTTGATAACAATCCATACAGGAATGAATTAGCTAGAGCGATGACAACAAGATTCTGTAAAAAGTAATTATGTATGACTAATAAATGTTGTTTGATCAAAGTCCGTGCAGGAACGATAGAGAGAGCGAACGAACGCTCGTGCGTGGAACGCTGTACCTCCTCCTCGACTTCGTCACGAGGGGATAATAAAATATGTTCTACTTAATTCGTAAACAGAGATACTAACTTATTGTCTGTGCTCCATTTCATAAACAAACATTGTCACCACGCATAATTAGTGTTCTGTTTGATGAACAAGTTACAAAACAAATACTAATGTGTTATGTTTTATCAACAAATACGAAGACACGAACTATTTTGTTTGTCCTTTACTTCATAAACAAAAAAACGTCATAAGTATTATACAATTTTTGCCGTTATGGTAAGAAAATACGATGCATTGTTTTATTGAGATTAACAATATTCTCAGTGAAAATCTAGGGAAAAAGACGATTCATATTTCCTTATAGGGAAATAAAATAATAACGCTAAGTTGAATATGTTCGGCCTTCCGCGCCAATTTGTCGTCTGATTTGACTCGAATCATAATGTTTGTGTTCTCAATAAACAACCAACGCCATAAATCATAATGATGGTGCTCTTAATAAACAACCAACGCCATAAATCATAATGATGGTGCTCTTAATAAACAACCAACGCCATAAATTATAATGATGTTGTTTTAATAAACAACTAAAGACACGGATCATAAGGCATAACTAACGAGGGCAAGGCTCAACAGAATTTTCTCCGTCATATGGGGATGAAACGAAAAAAAAACACTCCGAAAAAGCATTTGCTGTTCCCTGCAGGCAACCGGTCAATTACGGTCTACTATCGTTTTAGAGATTGCAAGTTATACAACTGAATGCGAGCCATAAATCCTACTGTTCTGACATGAGTGATATTGTAATGCAGTTATAAGGAATCTTTTTGATATTTTTCCATTGTTTGCATATTAAAAAATAAATAGTCATGATTATGTATTTAAGATATTTATTTGGTAGTGCAGCTTGCCAGTATACAAATTGACTATATACAGTTATATATAAAACAACATTATACACAGGAAAGCAAAGGACTCTCGAAAAGTGGGAGATCACACCTGCGATCCGAACTGACTGACCTTGGTGGCGCTACAAGAGATATAATATCGTTAGAAAAAGAGTGTCGCGTTTAGATAGTGCCCGCGGTCGGTAATATAGTTTAAAGAGCGATAAAGTTCATCTAGAACTACAACCGTGGTGATTCTTCTTTCTGGTTCACTTCATGCTGTTCCGAACCCCCCACACATTCACTCACAGCTTCTATTTTCATTGGTAAGAAATATCTTGTATTTACGCTACTAGCACTTGAATCAAATGGGATGTTTATATCAGTACCTTATATTGAAGCATTTGAAACGAAAACGGGGAGACCATCTAGTGAAAAGAATAGGATTTTAACAGTATGTAAATATTAGGAGTATAATAACAAGCCAGGATTATATCTTAACCGATAATTTTTCCTTCGTATCATTTGTTAAACGAGAAGGCTTCGAAATATATATTGGACAACCACTACTTACTGAAGGACCAAGCCTACAAACAAGTACTAATGTAGAATTGGAAATTTGTAATTATACAACAGCGTGCCTATTTCCGCCATTCCTACTAACCCGGAGAAACGAACAGCAGGCTGCCTATTTTTTCACTACGTGAACCAATACTAAAACTCGTTCTGAATCACAAGATTCAGAGGTCCTTCACATTAGCTGAAAAAATACTTGTTCGTCTGGGACGCCCTCCATTCCCTGATGATCGATATCAATTCGCCATTATTGAAATTTAACATTCAACAGTTTGTTAAGTATGTCAGTTGAAAACACGTTAAGTATGAGTGATGATAGCGTAAATGTGATGTAGATTGTATAGACATAGCCATTAATTTGATTGACCAAGGCCCCATAGAATACTGCATTGTGTGTTGGCTGGCCGTTCTGTGTATGCGCCCTGTCCTTCAGGCACAAGAGACATGTTATCACAAAGACTACACCATACCCAATCACTCTTGACCAACTGTTACCGTTGATTGAAAGCCTCGTGTGATCGAGAATTCGATAAAGATGGATGGAACGTTAAAGGTTTCCCCGTGATCCATCCTAAATAACCCATACGTCATTCACTACGGACAACTTTGTAATGCAAACATTGTCGTGCTGTCCAAAAATGGAACACAAACCCCATATTCCTATTAACCCTTTCTGCCCTAAAACTACATCAATAGAAGTATGTGTGAATATATGTGGATTGGTCCATGACAGTGCGCGGAAACGGAACTGCCAGTATAAGCCTTAACGAAATGGTTTTGTACTAAACGGTTATTTAAGCCCATTTGATGAGTTCAAATGAATAAATCTGAATCCAAGGGTAGAACGCGCTTCTTCAATGGATGCAATACTGCTTTCTCTTTCATGTTTTACATCAACGTGCGTGAAAAAAACACATCGATAGAACAGGCGTGATTAACCGATTGATAAGAAACACTATTCAAAACATTAATCCAATTTGATGAAAGTGGTTTACAACACGTGTGCTCTTAAAGTTGATTGGAGCAGATATTGACCAATTAATTTATCCTTTTTGTGAAAGTTCTATCGCTAGGTAAGCACTCCTTTGGGGAGCATAAAAATGATTTAATAACACAGGGCAAAACTAAGTATGTGTTGAGCCCTCTGGAGCAAGGGACGTGCGTTCTAAGGAAACGTTCCGGAATATCAGCAACATATTGCATTTCTTTTATTCCAATAATTACCAGACAGAAAACAATGAAACGAAATGCAATAAATCTGAAATCCTCTTTTGGTTGATAAATGACACGTTCCCTATATTTGGACGTTGGTGACCTATATACGTTGACACGTTCCCTATATTTGGACGTTGATGACCTTTATACTTTCACGGATATGACAGAAGACATCATGACGAACTAGCTAGTTCATGCAACACTTGCACTTCCGGAGCACCTGGTCTCCCGTCAGTATTTTTGTTCATATACCGTGCGCTTGTTATCCTTGCAGTATTCAGTCTTTTTGTATCGTCCTTGTCATAGAGTTTGAATTTCATACTTGTAAACATTGAACACAAATGTTATTGACATAAATCTGACTTACCTATTGTTCCTGAGGTGTTTTTTAAAAAAAAATATTATGCTATCAAATTTAAATTAGATGAGAGGCCCATACAAACATGACGTTTTCAAGTTAGGAATGACACGACCTTTAGTACATGTACGGTTATCTACCACCATCCTATATAAACACCCTCGTCATCACCTTATAAAGTAATTAACAACACGTGATTTTATAACTATATAGAAAAATAAAGATAAAGTAATACAGAACTCAAAGATAAAATCGGTATCAATGTTATCTGGGTATATAAAGTGAAAAGTATAAACGATTTCCCGATCAATGTCTTGAAGCCAATCGTCGAGAATAAGAAAGCAACAAAATATCACAAAAAAGAAAGACAAACAAAAATAACTTAATTTAAAAAAACAAAAACAAGAAACAATCCCTAGCTGATCTAATCATAAACCAGTAAGTCCTGATCTGAAGAAAAATATTGTTTGATATTCCATGATGATATTGTGAATGAATCAACAGTTGCTTTAGTTAGTTGACTTGCTGCACATATCCGTACAAAGTTATCAGAACCAATCCTGCTACAGGCTGCCAGTAACAATAATAATTATAATATACAACATTTATATAGCGCCCTATATAATTCGTAAAATTACTCTAAAGCGCTTTACAACATATGGATAATA
>JAUMHH010175918.1:0-15578 GCA_032359455.1 Chlamys rubida
AATCTCAACCCTCGGGGAAAGATTCTTAAGTTGCCAAACACTCGGCAAAGCTGCGTGTTTGGCACCTTAAGGATCTTCCCCCTCGAGAGATTCTATTATTCCCATAGTAGTGACCCTTAGATCTCTCGACAGACTCAGTGGCCGTGACGTTATTGAACAGGTCGAAACAGTTCTTAATCGTCATGAGGAATTGTCTCTTAATGAGAGTTTTCGGATTGATATGAGCACAATGGAACTACCAAAGGGGGGAGGGGGCAATCCATAATCTCTCTTTCGGGGGATACTAGTTCTGTAAAACGGAAACGTTCTATCATAGAAATAAAAAAAAATATTAAAAAATTTCGTTTTCTTTCGCATTGATATAAAACATACTGTGGTTAATGCCATCAACGAAACCCTTGTATTATTTAAACAATGTATACACAGGCACTTCTTGGGTTTTCTTTTCCTCTTCTTTATGCAATGTTAAGAGTTTTATCCGATAAGAGGATGCTCCGATATATTCTGAACATAATGTTAACATTTAATAAGTGAATTGATTTATGTAATATAATGAATGGTTCGTGGTGCAAATAAAACGTACTTTGTAGAATATTTGCAAGCGACTTACAACGAGGTACCGGTGAGTGACAGGAAAGAACAATGATTTTGGTGCAATATTCCTAGGAATATTTTGAATTAATTTTGATTTAAACACAACTAAGGTATTGTAGAAACTGCAATCATCTAAATATAACATATACCCAGTACAATAGAAACTTAAAGCCGAGATAAATTTATGATTTTTCCTGCAATTGTAATTAAAATGGTATCACTTTATTCGTTGATATTTTGATCTATTAATATTTCGTTAAGAAAACACTAACGAAGGGAAAATTGACTTTCTATGATTACAAATTTCCTACCGCTTATGATTACACTTTGCGTTGAAAGTAGCGTTGCAGTGTTGCCGCATTGAACTTGGAAACCGACAACTAAGGCGAGTAAGGATGTTGTCCCTTACGTCAGTCAACGTTTTGGTTAGCTCCTGCAAGTAAGATGGCTGATACTGATGTGTCCTAACGCGTCACCAAAAAATATCTAGAATTTGCAATATAGGCGACAAATCGGATGATTTAGTTGAACAATCCAACACCTTTGCTGAGGCGTTTTACTGTTAAAAATATCGCTATTCCCATGACGGCGTAAAATCAGGGGTTACGTTGTCCTCACAGTATCGCCTTCCGATCGTCACACCACTGCAACCAAAATGGTCCCATTCAACGACGCATCCATTAGCAAAGCTCGTTCACCCCGACGTCTCCAGTAATACTGTGACAAGTAGAATCTCTAATCATCTTTAAAAAGAAGATGGTTTTTATTTCATCGTGAAAGATTTTTTTTCTGGAACACAAATGTTTCACAACAGTGAAAGCATGGTTGTTTAAACATGATATACAAAGTAACGTTTTCCCTTGGGATTCTAATATTGACCAAATGATGTTTTTTTACTGACACGAAAGTGATGTTATCAACTCCCCCCTCGTTTCGACACCCGGAAATAACTATAAAGATACCGAGTTTTTAGGTGTTATGTTAAGTGCGTGTCTTACGTTTATCTAAAATACAAGACGGTAGACTCTGCTGGTGGATTTCTTAGTTACAAAGGTTTGTCATAACTTTGATGGCCGCAATTATATCTACGGTTCATAATATCCATACTTTACGAATTACTGATATGAATGTAACCAGTATTCCTCCTTTTTGTTAATTGATATAAGTAAGGGGTTTAATGCAACCCCCAACCCATTTGTTCCAAAAGTCGTTTGACCTATGTGGATTGCATTCTTTTTAACCCCACGCCGGATGTATGTTATAGTGTTATTCATTTACTGCACACCATATATATTCTCCGACTTTCATATAATGAGTTTCGGTTTACTTTGTTATCGACTTACAGTGTTACTTGGATTCGTCATAGATTAACACGGCAGGTGACATCGATAAAGCAGAAGACGCTTACCCTTCCGGAAGACCTGGTCTCATTCACATTGTTCTTTTCCAAGTTTCTCCATTTATATATCCTTTGTTCGTGTTTTGCCCTAGTTTTATCGATTTTGAGTTCGAATTGTGTTTTTGTTTATGCATCGGTTTTTTCCTAGTTTATATTAAATATTTCGTATCATTTCGTTTTCGTGCTTTAGCTGGCGCAAACCTACATTCAATTCGTTGTTTTGTTGGCTGTCGTGAGCATCGGACTGAAACAAGTAAGAATATACGGTTGTGAAGTAATGCTATCTTTGTGAATGTAAGGGAAAGAAATAATTAGTCAGGGTGACAGCGATTCAGTGATTCAAATTAATTAGACGAACAAGTACCATTGCTGGTCTTCTGTCTGAATCGGAAAGAGGTCGGAGAGGCTCGTTGTATATTTGTGTGAAGATTAAAAGTGTGGTTTTAATGAAGGGATATTATTGGATTCTTTGGCAGCAGCTAACATTGACCATTTAGGTAAAAGGTTTAGGGAGAAACGGTGATCGTATATTACAGTGTCATCGGAACAGAATATTGTGTGAGGTCTGAGTGAGCGATATGATTATACTTGCTGTGAGTGTGTTCGGACAGTTAGATTTAGGACGTACGTTAGAAAGAGAACTTGGGAATTTTGAGTGAAAGTATTGTGATTGTACATATGTAAATAGATGTCAGTAAATTGTAAATAGAATTAAGTGTGTTACGCTATGGTACCCCAGCGCACGACAAGCCAGTGGCACATTGTCAAGGTAAATTTGCGCACCAGTATAGATTTTTAAATGGCTTGGTCCAGCAATTTGTTTATTAAAAATAGTGAATAATAACGTTTGTATCAAATAGATTCCCAATTTTATTATTTTTGCACAAAACATGTCAGTTGTACATTATAATAAGTATGTAATATAAACTTGATTATGTCTACACCATTACATAGTAGTCAACGTAAGCGACAGATTCACTAGTAAACCAGAACTTAATAAATGTCCTCAAATACAATACAGTTGCTTGTTTTAGATATAAATACAACAGGAAGCATTTAAAAAAGAGTGAGGATTTACATTCTACGTTAAAAGTTATGAAAACCCATCTCTGCGTGAAGGACAAATACCATGATCAATACAAATCTAGAAAAAAAAGTTAAAAACCAAAAGCAAAAGCAAATGAGGTTTTACGCCAAACTTATAGTAATCTTCTGAGTGTCCAGCATCTTGACGATAATTTGACAGATATCCAATAAAATTAATAAATAAAAATTGAATTGACAATTATGATACTGAAAAACTGGATGTATGACAATATGATATGAAAGTAAGAGATTCCGTAGGCCCTGTATCGCTAGCTTGTATCTTTTGTTGGCTTAACTAGAGAGGAAATTGAAACGTTGCATTGAACGAAGTTTTCATCCAGGATCAAAAGACATCAACAGTGTCATAAATGTTTTTATTTCGCTCCATTGTAACAACAAATACAAAAAAATAATGGGAAAGGAATATTTTATCAGCTTGAATATATATGCATGTTGAAAAATATCAAGAAACTATCTTGCTCCGAGCATTATAATAACATAATCCTGCTTTAATTAATGTACATGCATCTGTTTAAATTAATATTGTTAGAAACATATCAAAGTAATGTATATATGTGTTAGAAAATAAAAGGTTCGTCTAACATGTTTACATACGAACTTCATTAGAGGGAGTAGTAAGTGTGCTTTTCAATGGTGTGTGGTTTGACATTGTCAATCCTGACTCCTCTAGTCTGGTGGATCGGACTAATACAGACTTGGTGAGAGTGCCAATAGTCTTACTAAATCATACACGTCACCACTCGGTCCACTTGAATAAGGACTTCACACTTTTGATTTGTGGATAGTTGTGGCGAGCCAGATGTCCGAACTACAGTCTCCTCCGGGGTAACGGATCTCGTGCGCCAGGACAGGGCCATCTGGTTCCTTGCCAAAATCCACCACGAAATCTTCGTTAAGTGTCAAACCGCCTTTCTTAGTAGTATCGACATCAATGGCCAGCATCATGGTGCCTTTGCTGTTAAAAGGACAAATGCCTGGTATATGTAGTATAAATGGTAGAGAGATATTGTCTCTCTCTACAAACACTACATGCAGTTAAAAATCTCCAAATTGTCCCTTTAAAAGCATACATTTCTGAGGTTTACATCTTGGTAAAAGCTCGGTTACATTTAAGAATTAATTATCAGCTTAACAAGCAAATATGCATCTAACAAATGTGTCGATGGATGCAATTTTTGTTAGTAGAAATTCTCACATGTTTAATTAAAAACTCCTCGGAGCTTCTTTGAAGATATAGAGCCACATATCTAACTTACATATCAAAATGATTGCCCTGACTCAAAGTCTTATTTATAAATTAAGCAGTTGTTTATTTTCTGGTTATTTGAAATTGTAATTGATCACTGATCGGCTTAGACATTTTTAGTTCACAATTTTTATTCAGGATGATTGAAAAAGGTACATGTAGAAATGTTCCTCTAATGATATGAAAGATGCTATCAAGATCCTGTTCAGGTCCTGCTTTTAGTTGATTCGAAATCCAAAATGACCAACCTCTCCACTGATAAGTAAAAACGATATCCCATTATCGCGTTTGTTTGACATAAATCTGTGTCTGATAATCAAAGACCTCTGATATTAAGTTTAATCCACGCAATACCTGGTGTGTGAGTCTATATATTTTTAGTTATCTCTTGGGTAAATTACAGGATTATTACGGTAATTATTTACTCCAACAGATAAGTTTTCCTGCAATTGACAAAATGTATAAAAATACGCAATGTCACTGTTTACCTTATTAGAAATATATCAGATGCGAAAAAACTCAAAACTTATATTGACCGACCTTTTTGTGGCCAGATTTGATTACGCATTGCAGTTTAAATTGTTATCCTTGTCTATTACGCAATGCAAGTGATCTTTTGTCTTCCAGTGTTTTTAAAGTTTAGAATTGTGCTGATTGACAGCTAAATATTGATCCTGTCATTTACAAAGTTATGTTTGACCAGACCGGTGTAAAGGCGGGTTCCTATGTTTTTTTGGTTAACATCTGTAGCTGAACGTGCGACAAAAGACCGATTTGGTGCAAGCTGCATCATAGTTAATGCCCAAATAATTAATTGTACAATATAAGTTATTGATTATATTTTGTACAACAGAAGTTGTAAGTAACATTTTTGTACAATAGCAAGTGTTTATAACATTCTGTGTACACTTGAAACCGTTTTTATTATTTTTTTGTACAATGGACACTGTTTTTGATCGTTTTCGTACATTAACAACAATTTGTGATATTGTATGAACAATGGAAGCAATTTATAATATATTTTGTACAAAAGAATCTGTTAACGATATTATCTGTTAATTTTAATTTGTGTACCAGATTTCATAAAAAAAGAAAATGTATGCTGTCGTTCTGTGTTCATAATGTTCAAGGCAATTTTTGGATTTCGATATTTTCTTTTGAATTCTTGAAATAACGGTTGACACTTGGACAAATATATTGGTCACATGAAAATGCTGCACGATACAACAAAAGGTCGATAGTATGCATACTATTGTTGGCATTTGTTATGCCATAATTGCAAGAGAGTTTACCATTGACCAAATGATATTAGAATGAAAGCGACAAAATACTTAATTATTTTAAAATAAGGCGACAGTGACAAATCGTACTAAGCTTCAAAATATGCAAATCGTGTTTTCTAATGACACTACCGAGTGAATAAGCATTCTCTATATGTAGTTGACTTTAAATTCAAGGATTAAAGCACAAATAAAGAGTTAATTAAGAAATCCGACTTAAAATGTTCACCTGTCCAATCATCGTACCTTTTAATGTCTATTTTGTTCTTCAGTATTTGGCAAACCTATGTTTGTTGTTATATCCTGGTTCGTGAACAGAAATGCACCTACTGCTTGCTTAAAACAGGATTAATCCGTATCAAAAACAAAGAAAAACTGCAATTTACCAGTGCGACCAAAATGCTGACTAATACGATCGTTATTTCATTAAGTTTCTCATTTTGGCAAGGATTAAAACATCAAAAGGGGGAATTTCAGGTTCAACCAAATCGATGTCACATTGCTAATGAAATGGAAAACAATATATAATTCGATCATCACTTTATATAATATTTTACTCACCTTGTCACGAAAATCATTCTTCAATGGCGACATGACCAGCTGTACATGTTAGTAACAAGTTACGGTATCTGTTATGTAATGTAAGCACCAAGCGTGAGCAGCTGGTAAATGATTTACAAGCTTCCCAAGTATGTTCATGCATGCAGGCTTCCAAGCCACCCCCAGTTTCACTGGTTAGTACAAGTTATTTGATCCCCGCTCGTGATCGTTAAGGACAAGATGTTTGCCAAAGCTGTTTTGCTACTGCTTTTTCACTTTAAGACGCAAGATTAACGTAGGTGGCCCTGGCTCGTGACATCTCACTATTTCTGCAATCTTTGATTGTCTTTTTGAAATATGTAATGTGATGAATAAAGAACAGCTTAAAATAACTTCAGATTAGCTTTAAAGGGCAGGTCGATCTAAAATCCACGACGTCACCTAGAGACTAGAAGTTTCATAATAAATGCCAAATTCGTGTATGTACATGTATATATATAGATTTCTTTTTTTTATGCAAATGCAAATGATGGCTGAACTCCTACATCATATTTAAAAAAATTATACTCTTTGCAGCGCAAAAGTTCGAAAGGTCAATTTAAGACTTTGCGAACCTGCCATCCTTTCCTCTTAATATGTTTGTGTGATGACATTTTATCGAATGTTAAATTAAACCATCAGTAAAACGTCTAAAAATAACTTACTACGCACCAACCTGTATCCTACTTAACATGTATTATTAGTTATCAGGCCCATTTGTATATGTATGTAGATTAATTGAAACCCTCCTTTATAACAAATTACCGCTTGATTGAAACGTATATCATTTTGGTGCGATAACTGATTGAAATTAAATAGCAGTGTGTTTATGATAGCATTCATCACACAATTTCAGAAAGAAGTAATTATAATTGTTCTTTTCGTGAAAAAAGAAAGAAAATGGAAAATAATGAAGAATTTAAGAAAAACACAATAAGGTTTTAAACAAATATATTTTTACACCAACAACAAAAGTGGTTAAGTACACATATACTTCATTCTTAACATATTCCGGTATAACGAAGAAAGATGCGTACAGGTATCGATGCCCCAATAACATCAATTACCACCATATTTTCAAAGATGTTCTGTTTATCTGACATGCGCATGGCAGAACATGTGGTATAGAAACATTGTAATTATCAATATACAATGTTAGAACTATTGGACATGCGCACAGCACGTTGTCATTACAATTAAAGTTTCGGTTTGCGGGCAGTAGAGGCGAGCCAGATGTCGGAGGTACAGTCTCCTCCGGGGTATCTGATCTCGTGGGCTAGCACTGGGCCGTCCGGTTCCTTTCCGAAGTCCACAAAGAAGTTAGGATTAAGTTTGAGTCCACCCTTTCTCGTATCAACGTCGATGGCTAGCATCATTGTACCCTGACTGTAATAACCCAGATGTAAGAATTGTTAGTATGTGCAAGTACATATTGTGTGTACCAGAAGGGTCGTGGATCTTAATGTTCCCGTTCACGCGTTAACATCCGCCCTACCGATGCATTGTAGAACGTCATACATATTGAACCTCTTTACACGCTCACCGTTCACCCTAGTCTATCTGACCTTCTCCTTCTACCCAGGCCGTTGACACCATCAATCTGATTTTTACATTTCAAACGCTCAGTTGACTCTTTTCAATTTGACATCCACCCTCTACAAGCATTTAAGATTCTCATCAATCCGACAGTCGCCCTCCTACACAAAAGACAGACCCTCATAAATCTGAAATCAGCCCTATACACACAGCGTAGACATTCGTCAAACTGACAGGTAATATAGTCACTCAACAATCTGACATCGCCACAATACTTACACTCGCCCTATAGACGAAGTATAGAATCTTAATTAAGGACCTTATCAAATTGATTTTCCCACCCAAAACTTAACATGAAATATATACCCCTATTATTTTGACATCAGCAAAATGCACGCCCTTCATTTATCTGTTGTGATCTTCTTTAACAGAAAAATTTAATTTAATATGGTATTAAATTCCCCGACGACACAGATAGAAGACGACAGGGAACTTTTGTTATTGAAGCAATGTATTATAATTAAAGGCTGAAGCAACCGATAAGGACAAGTCGACGCTACACTGATTGAGCTATCCCGCTTTCATTTCCGTATTACGTACATCCGTTCCAGATCCACGACCCTTCCCGTAAAACGTAAAAAATATTAGAAAGCGTACTCTATAATAAATAAGTTAGTTATAAAAGCGCCAAATAATATTTTATTACATATAGATACTTTTTTCGTGTCATCTATATCATCACAGTAACAATAACAGTTAGGACAGGTGGAATATTTAATACAAATGTACGGAATCATAAAACATATAATACATTTGATACAAATATAAAGAAAGAGAAAGGCGACCATTGGGTAGTACACTTTTCACTGACAGACAGACAAAATAGTGATATTTGCACATGTACTGACACACTGGGAGTAAGGAGATATATATAGTACACAGGTAGTCTTTAGAACACAAAAGTCATGTATTGACACACACTGGCAGTAGTGCGATCTGTAGTACACATGAAGTTACACACAATGAAAGAATGAGATCTGAAATACACAGGTAGTGGAACACAAACATGGAGAAGTGAGATACATGTATGTAGTACACATGAAGAACACACACTAGGGGTAGTGAGATCGGAAGTATAAAGGTAGTGACACACACTGGAGTAGTGAGATCTGAAGTATAAAGGTAGTGACACACACTGGAGGTAGTGAGATCTGAAGTATAAAGGTAGTGACACACATTTGGAGAAGTGATATCTGTAGTACACATGTAGATACACACACTGTGGGATAGTAAGATCTGTAGTCCATAAGTAGTGACACACACTTAGACAAGTGATATATTTAGTACACATGTAGATACACACACTGGGGGTAGTGAGAAGAAGTGACACACACTTGGAGTTGTGCGATCTGTAGTACACATGTAGATACACACACTGTGGGATAGTGGGATCTGTAGTTCATAGGTAGTGACAAAAACTTGGACAAGTGATATATTTAGTACACATGTAGATACACACACTGTGGGATAGTGGGATCTGTAGTTCATAGGTAGTGACACAAACTTGGACAAGTGATATATTTAGTACACATGTAGATACACACACTGTGGGATAGTGTAGTATAAAAGTAGTGACAAACACTTGGAGTATTGCGATCTGTAGTTCATAGGTAGTGACACACATTTGGAGTAGTGAGATATGTAGTACACATGTAGATACACATACTGTGGGATAGTGGGATCTGTAGTTCATAGGTAGTGACACACATTTGGAGTAGTGAGATATGTAGTACACATGTAGATACACACACTGTGGGATAGTGGGATCTGTAGTTCATAGGTAGTGACACACACTTGGAGTAGTAAGATATGTAGTTTACAGGCAGTGACACAGACACACTGGGAGTTCAGTGATCTAAAGCTAAATAATAAAATAATAATGTCCGTGTGTTATGATCAGCATGTTAACATTTTTTAATAAGACTATCTGAATCTATCTGAAAAACTATCTGAATGCTACATATTACTACATACATGAAAACATAGTTAGCTAAATGAACTAACCGTGTTACTGTTAGTGTTAGCCTTATCAAGCGCATTCTCTATGACAGGCTTGGTGCATTAACAAAGGCAGTGTTTGTGTGCATTACTTATCAGCCCAGCCACAATAAAGAGGCAATGGGTCTTAAAGCCAACAGTATAAATATAACCAAGAAAAATAACGTAACATTACCTGAATAGTTACTCATCATGTTTGTCAAGATGGATGTGACATAGAGGTCCGGTGACATTTAATCCCTGACGAAGGGCTAAGCCCGAAGGCTTGGAAAAGATTGACTTTAAAGTTTGTTAATATTACCTGAATAGTTCCGAAATAACTGTCTTGTCCTTTTGCCATCGTAAGAATAGCGTTACCAGAAAAGTTCAGGATGGACTTTTTTACATGTTTTTTTTCTGACATAAAAGATAAGTGTTAACCTTGGATCACATATCTAAGGTGAGAGTAGTATTATTACCTAAGGAGTTCCGGGTAGAACTGTTTGTCCCAGGATGAGAACAGTGACGTAGTCAGGTATAGGCGCTTGCCGTCCAGACTAAGCTGGATCATCTGTGGTCCACCCAGTATCCGGTTACCCTTGATGAACGCCGGCGCCGGTTGTTCCTGAAAAAATGCAAGATATACGTCTAATACGTGAATTCTCAAAATATATGAAAAAGATATCACAACTCACTGAGTATGCAATGACGAAGTGCTTTTGTTTTTTTTAATCCTTCGAATCACTTTTGTAGAACTAAGACGTAAACGACATTATTTACAACTGCAATCGTGAAGCTTTTGTGGAAAGAGCGTAAACACTTGTGGACTTGTAATGGACTTTATATCCAGTCTGTATTACTGACCGGGTACGGAATCTATCACACCAACTACCATCATGCCTGAACCGACAAGACGCTATGCAGTTGAGTGATAACAACTGTGTAATGCAGTGAACATTGCAATGAAGCCGGGATGAAATACAAGGTAAGGAAAGTTACAAAATAGCCTAAGTGCATATGAACTTATTCCAGGGAAGACAAATGAAAATTTACTGGAGTAATTGATACTGGTAATCACAACTTTAATATGGACGATTATGTTCCTAAAAGATGCGTCGTTGCTGAGTGGTCTCATCAATAAAGGCAAAGGTGCACACACAAGAAATAAGTACAGGACCGCCGGGAAAGCTCTTGTTGCGTTTGAGCGAAGTATTGTAGAAGTATTGGCCGATCAAGATACAAAAACGACAGCTAGTCAGCAGTATTAGATGCCAATGTATCCCCCTATTAGACAAAGATATCCACACTTCCGGTCAGAGAAAGGTGTATATGTCTTACCCTAGGGTAAATACGGAGGGGTTCCCTGTCACTTTAATTGTATATAGTGTCTTGTAAGTCATTTTAGGCTGAATATCACATACAATTACATTTTCTATTTTATGCATTTGTTAAATATATACCAGGGGTCAATCAGGACCTTTTTTATATGAAAATAATCTTCCGTTTAATGTTCACAGATGTAGTTTATACATATATTTCTATGTGCAGGATAATACCTCTATCCATGTGTATGTAAGACTTTTTCGTTTGAGTTAGGCCATGTCTACTGTACGCTTGACCCAACATTTCCTAGCAAAGAAGTGTTATTTGATAATGAGCAGGATCTTTCTGGAGAATATGGAGATCAGGAAACCAATGTACACTAAATATAAAAGGGTTAATAGGCATAAACAAAGAACGGCTTTTTGTTTACCAGAAAACTAACATTTCTACACCTCAACACAGGCTAGTACACGACATTTAGTTTATAACAAAATAAAATATACTAGCATTCCTCACATAGTTTGTTTTACCCAATATCAATTTGGTTTGAAGCTTAATGACGCGCCTTAAGTTGTTAAAATGATATAAATGACTGATAATGATGTCACGGAGAAATCACAGTTACACCTGACTGACATTTTGTTATGTAGGTCAGTTAGACTGGAGAAGAACAGGTAAATAATATCTTAGTATATAAGAGGACAGGGAAACCGCTGTTTTTGTTCAAATCGTATAATCTAGAATAAGAAAGCATTATTCAGAACACGTTTTGTTTCCACTGGTCAGGTGTTTCTTGCGAGGAAGTTTATCAGGTATTAGTACGCCCACCTCAGTCATCTTGAAATAAGTCTGAAAAATCACTACTCGGGTCATGAGATCCTGGAAAATAAACACACCTGATTTCGAACTATATGCCTCCGTATCCAGGTAAAATTTCTGTGAATTGTTTTAAGAAGAAGTGCTTGATAATCCTGCATAAACCTATTACAACATGTCCCCTAATATCTATTTAGGGTTGAGAGAGAGAGAGAGGGAGAGAGAGAGGGGGAGGGAGAGGGAGAGAGAGAGAGAGAGAGAGAGAGAAAGACTCGTTGTTAAGTTCTCTTAACAACGTGCTCGTGTATCCCTGACAGTATTTATCGCCGCCGGGCTGAATAATAAAATATTCAGAGCACGTTGTGAGTGTGCATAGGACGAATATTTATATAATACACACAATATGTGAACTCATCATTGCCGCTTGCGCAATAAACTTGTGCATTAAACATGATTACCTCCACATACAGTAACAAATACCGACAGCGTTTGTGCAGTTGAACTCAGTGACTTTTAGCGAGGCTTTCAAACGAATAGGATTATTTATCTATGTTACTACGACAGATACACCATCTTCAACTGCGGTATTGAACAACTGCAGATTGACAAGTATAATATAAATACTTTGAACTGGACCTCCAACACCGAGATTGACTTTGATTTTGACTTAATGACAGCTCATTACCTCACTGTCCTGTTTACTTACCTTTACCTCACAGTCTTGTATGATCTCGAACCAATAAACAGTAAATTTTAATTGTCTTTCTTGTGTGACCTTGACCCTATAAGCTCACACTTCATTCACAGTCTTGTGACTTCGACTAGATTTACTAGTCTTGAACTGACTATTTGTTATATCCTTCATCTTATTACGTTAAATATAGCTCATTATCTTGTGTGACCTTGGCCCTAAAAGTTAGCCATTCACTTACTGTCTTGTGACCTCGACTAAATTTACTACAATGTGTAATCTGTAACTGACCCTTTTCTAAAACCTTCACCTTATAAATCAAATTTAACTAACTATTTTGTGTGACATGAATCCGATTTACTCGCTGTCCTCTGTCATGTTGACCCGACTAGTAATGGCTCACCTTTAATTCACTGTCATCTGTGACCTTGACCTTGCCATCGCTGCAAACACTTCCGCCTAGGAACAGCTACAACAGAAAATACAATATGAACAAATGAATCATTAAAATAAATAACGACAAATACATAACGAGACAACGTCACTAGCTAGGCGTGATTATGTTCTTCCTAAGTATTACAGTGCGTGAGTCTTTTGTCACTCACTTGTCCAACGAGTTTAGGATGACGTCGGTCTGAGATGTCATACTGTCTGACGTCACCATGGAGCCAGTTACTGAAGTAGAGGAACCGGTCGTCAAGGGAGATGAGGATATCTGTGATCAGTCCTGTGGTCGAAAAGAAAAGAAAATATCGCAGTTTTAGATGAACAGTTTATCTCCTCCATTCCACACAAACTCGGAAAACGTAAAACATTTTAACTGAACACTAAAAGTTAGCTTCTTGCGACATGGTAAAAGTGAAATGGAACAGAAGAAATAGAGAATGAAGTGTAAAGACTTTCCACGTTCTGTTGCTGTAAGGTGATGAAACTGTTTCCAGGCTGTTGTTAGACCTGTTATGTGTTTGCCCGGGCTTCCTGGATAGGACAGGGCCGTAACGCCTCGGGCAACAGTTGTTCAAGGTTTTCTTCAGCAACTGAGGACAACAGTTTTGAATGTTCCAAAGATCAAAGCAACGGCTGCGCTGTGGCATTGTGTATGGTATGTAGAATAGAGACCGCTTTCAGGCATGATGATATGGTGCATACATGCTGGGCTTTAATTATCCAGGAATATTTTTCCAATGGGCTTAACTAGCGTTACTTGCTTCTCTGAAGTCACACATGGTAAGTAATGGTCTTATCAATATATTATTAAAATTAAGGAGAATACCGGTTTCTTATTTTGAATTCAGGCTTCGATTTATGAATGAAAGTATACGTAGATGGAAATGTGTCATTATCCTTACATATTAAGATGCGATTGTTGAAGATCTTCCATTAAAAATGATCATTTTTGAGAGAAAATGTGCTGCTGGAACTTATGCCGACGTTAACAGTTTGTTTCAGGTGTGGTACTATTTTTACGCGACAGCAAACAAAAGTAAGTAGATTTGTTTCTTACTGAAAAGTTCTTAATTATGAATGAAACAATTAGGATACAAACTATGTTTGTTGCATTGTTTGCATACGTTTAGAGGGTTTTAACTTGTACATAATCTTGTGTCAATCCCTGTGTTCAATGAATTAGGCAAATGCATCCGCCTCGTCTGAACTACTATTAATGTCGGCGGTATACGACTGTCTACATAAGAGGTTCTGCTTATTACAATTTCATTAAAAGGAAACTTTTCCATTATCAAATGAAAACAATTTTCACTCCTGTCGATTTCCAAGCTACTCATCTGTTTCCAATGAACTGTTGAACTTAAACGCTTATTCTGTCCCCGATATGTCTTAAACTCTGCGTCACATGGTTAGTATCGGATACAAATCTTGCACCTTTGCGACCATCGGAAAGTCACTGTAACCTTATCAACAAATGTACTACAGTGTAGATGCACCTAGACTTACCTGGCATGTCCGGTAGAGCCCATCCCTCTACTTTCTTTGGAGCTACCTGGATGACCTTCTCGGCGGCCCACGTGCGGTCCTGTCAGCAGAGAACATTACTTTAACTATCCGAGCAACACACTATTACAAACTTCTATTAAAAATACAATGAAGAATGCAGCAACATAAATGACAAAAAATAATCCTTTCTCGGTGGCTCAATCACTTGACTGGGTGAATGGTAAGAACGTCCATTCAAACGTTAAAAGAAAACAAGCGAAGGAAGGCTTTCCTTCAGTTTGGCTTACGATATTAAAGTGTAAACAGTCGATAAGTCAAATAATCTGAATAATAAACATTTTTGAGGAGAGGATGCTCAAGACTGATCACCTGATCAAATTATCATTGGAAGTCTTCAAAATGCATGTTCTGTTCATTCTCCGTTTCAGTATAGAGTGCCACAATAGGACGGTACATCTGACATAGTGGTTATGTAATAGCAAAGTGAGCGCCTAGCGGGCCAATCGATAACACGTTGTTTACACAAAAAAACAGGAAGTACATTAGGAGGAGTTGGGCAAGATTGTAATATAGAGGGGTAATTTAAATGCTTTGTCGGTAAACACGATTACATACGTATCATGCAAATCGTTGAGTGTGGTTTGGACATCAGGGTCAAGAAATACAGAATCATTTTGTTTTTATTTTGGATTTCAAGCTGCCAATTCTTTTTTGAGTGATGAACCTGAAAGATTGACCCTGAAACTGTATCCAAGTCAGCGTGCACACTTGATTCTTTATGACTAGTAGACATTTCTCATTTTGGGGTAACCTAGTACGGAGCGTGGAGACAGAGACCCAGACATGCAAATACAGGGGTCATTTGAAAAATAATTTTATATGGAACGTAGCGTATAGGGTATGTCAGAGAGAAGAAATTATGTAACCGTTAACCATAGTCGTTATAGTCTTTTTCGTGGCTCAATGCGACAGGTACAGTTGTATGTGACCGTGGTAATTGATATTTCAAATCTCCGT
>JAUMHH010175929.1:0-15577 GCA_032359455.1 Chlamys rubida
TCAGGCAAAAGTGGGGATATATTCGATTTAACCAATTACTTTTATATAGAGTAAATAAAGTAGAGGTATAATAACATGTATTAACCATGCCCTTTTCTATAATATGAACTTTATTTATTTTACAACAATTATGAAACAAATTATTACAACTTATATTAATCACTCTTGTTGGCCCGGATGATAGCACTGGGTGTCTTCATGTGGGAGGAAACCGGAGTACCCGGAGAAAACCCACGTAGTCGGGCAGAATACCTTTTCAAGTCCGATCGGGGAATCGAGTCCAGGCTACCTTGGTGAAAGGCGAGTGTGTTATCCACTGCGCCACCCGACCACCATTTTTCTTAACATATTGAAAAATTGCGAGGGTTGGGTCCCTGGGTTCATTGCTACAGAGTGAGTTTTCACGTAGGGGGACTAATCTGTGATTTCTTTCATTCAATCTGACAGGGATACTGGTTACTTAATCATGCTTACTGGATAATGCAATATTTATATGGAATGTATGACAATAAATGAAAGGACTGATGGAAGGGTCACATCCTAAAAAAGACCCCGTTTTGTACCAAAGTGTTGAGCCCAGGGACCCAATCCTAATTATCACTAACGCAACCTTCTATATAATAAACACAACATCTGTCTGTTATACGTCGTCTGTCTCCAATAAACACTGCATTTTATTTAACTTAATATGACATTTTTGTATCGTGCTGCATCACTAAACAAGACAGCCCACTATACAGCAGACACGTGTGAACACAACAGTCTCGTTGTTACATACTAAACAATGTTTGGCACCCCTCGTAATTAACATAACAGTTTTATACACAAAACAACACGTCTGGTTATCTGTGTACTTGTTAACCCGCCCAGTTATGTACCAGAGTCATGTTTACACCGACATCACATTAATTGTATGTAACATTGTGTTAACATAGTTTATGATGAAAATATAACGTTCTTGGTCTGTACACAAGTGCATATTGGTACGTAAATTATATCTGAGGAACTCATTTCACCATAAAGCCCTATAACTTTGAATCGCCTCTTTGCTTTCGTTTGTGGCGATACCGATGAAGAAGTAGATCAATGTATACGCTTTACATCATTTCATGTTTTGCTATCTATAGTTTTTACATTATGGTACACATTACAAAATATTCTTTTATTCTGTGGTTCGAAACGATGTATTTCTCAAAAGCATTCCAATCAATTGTTTTTTTATATGTGAACTGATGAGTAGTTCATTGTATAATTCACAAACGGTTTACGCCCGATTGAAAATAGAAATCCCCATAAACATTAGTGTGTGATCACAGAGGATGATAGTCTACACATATTGTTCGCTTTCGTTCCGTTTAAATACATATTTTGTAAATTCGTCAAACCATTGATTATCGTAGATTGTGGGAGGTTCTAAGGACATTAAACGAATATTTATTGTAATATTTTATTTATATAACTAATAGCTCGCTTTTATTTTAAGGTACACAGGGATGTACATTTGTTTTAAGATTACGAATGCTTTCATTTATCGAGCAAAAATATACCTGTAATTGGTCACGTAGTCACGAGCACTGTTATACACATGGATTAAGAGCATGGAATACTTTTGACTGTGTATTTATAACTTTTTGAGCAATTCATAAAGTCCTTTAAAATCGCAAAATACCGCTGATTGTTTATTTAATCGATACAAATCCTCTTCACCGGAATCTTAACATTCGAACTCGACGTTGATACATCATTAAATCACTCATTGTTCAAACACAATATATGATTTTCTACATTTACGTAATTACGTATTTCTCCATTTACAAGAGTCGCAATTCTCTCATAGCAGCAATATCAAGCCCAGTGCCAGATTTCAGCCGAAGACGAAGCCAGTCTATTGAGTTATTGTTTTACATGTAATTGTCCGACTTGCACTTTTAACAAAGGTTTAAAATTACAACACACATCCTCACGTATACACTTAATAGATTACGCAGATAGTTAAATACCTCACCAGTCCCGATCTACTTGGCATGCTCTAACCTCATTCCCTGGCTTACCATGCATGGGTTGCACCTTAAAAGCGCAACCCACAACGTTTGCGTGTCAGACCTCGTGTCAAATCTCGTGTCTTTGCGTGACTGGAGGCTGGAAGATGAATTGTTACACGAATTAGCTCTCTGATTTTTCTTATCGCCACACATATGCTTATTTACGAGGAAAAGACATTGCTGTAGTGTCTGGTTGGGAACCACGAACGTGCATCTCTACACAGCTTCAGTATCTCTTAACCACAGGTTTCTGGAATAAACAGGTTTGAGCTGCACAAAACTGTACATCGTTTCGTATAGTTGTAGATGGATAGCGTTTGCGTTTTTGAAAAAAAATGCGTCATTTATCTGAACAAGTCAGTGGTGGGGTTGTTTCTCCAAGAATTCCAATTTCCTCCCATAATATCCGGGCCAGAAAGTGTTATTAATATCAAGTAACCAAGTTTATATTGTATTGTACTTTATAAAATATATATTAAAGTTTAGTTCCATCTGTTTGTTTGGACGTCTGGGACATATATATTTCCAAAATACAGGTTCAATTACACAGTGGTATTCAAAATTAGGTTTTCCATTTGACTAAGCATATCATGTGTTTTTATATGTATGGAAGACGAATCCTGTTTGAAAAAGAGTTGTTATTGGTTTCATCGAACTGACAAAGAAAAGAATCAAAATTAATTATTCTTATTCCTTGAGTTGTACAATTTATACAGCTTACATACACAACAATACATCACAATTACATATAACTGTTTGTTTCGGGTTTTATTTTATCCTGTCTATTGTTCCGAAGCATGACGTTGTCTGTGACATCACAGAACAATCCCCGTGATTGTTTACGTGACATACCTGCTATAATTTCACGCGCGTTGTTTTGATTTGTAGCGTTTACACAATACGCGATATTTACGTCCCACAATAGACATGTTATACTTCCAAAAACACTTGTATAATCCGACGGCTTGTGTGTGAAGTTACCTGTTATTGTTGTACATGTAGTAACGGTTAGCATTATCACAATAGCGAACCGCCAAGTACCAACACCTGTTAATTAAATTTCTCTCCATAAGTAGATAAGTAGACGTGATTTGTAAGGTCAGCCGACTTGTGTGGTCAATGTGACCTCTACAGTACGATTAATGTCCTGTACGGACATGATATACCTTACTTATCTTATAACACGTTTTAGTTTTTATGTTCTGACAGTGTTTCTCACACAACCGTTCATGACAATGACCAATATCTTAAAAAAAACTGTCGCAGTTACCAAACAAACAAACAAAAAAAACCCAAAAAACCAAACAAACAAACAACAAGTCGAAATTGATATTATTCATTATTTTCATTACGCTAAAATAGGAAAAATACGATAATGAATATAAAAATTAACAGCTTAGCCCAGTTTCTGTAGATTTTATAAATTAGCAATTACATATAGAAGGTTATCCTGTATCGTATAGGGTTAGTATTGTACTGGTACTCGTGACAGCATTGTTTTAATACACACATGTCTGTAGTAAATCATCAGAAACAACAGCTGTCTGGCTACCTCGAGCGTGTACAGTTACAGCGTGTACAGTTACAGCGTGTACAGTTACAGTGTGTACAGTTACAGTGTGTACAGTTACAGTGTGTAGTGTACAGTTACAGCGTGTACAGTTACAGCGTGTACAGTTACAGTGTGTACAGTTACAGCGTGTACAGTTACAGTGTGTAGTGTACAGTTACAGCGTGTACAGTTACAGTGTGTAGTGTACAGTTACAGCGTGTACAGTTACAGCGTGTACAGTTACTCCATCACTTTACTATCTAAACAATACTCAAGGCAGTGTATCTTACATTCATGCTCATGATTGGTATTTGTTCTTAGAACAAAATGTAAAAAAAAATCACTGGCATTACGATAGAAACAAGCATGAATGCTCATCGAATATTTGACTAGTGTTAAGTTATATTCAATTTACGATTTCCAACTAATGGTTTATTCTATAAGCCACGAGTCAATAGCTGGTGCAAGGTTACATTTTAAATATATGATTCAATTTCTTGATCCTGGATGAGAGTTTGATGGATGTGTAATACGCTAATGTGACAGCCACCTGTTAAAGCCTGTTAACACGCTACAGCACAAGGGTTCAATAATCACTTTTCGAAAAAGAGCACAATCCGTCAATCTTCCTAATTTTATATAACCATCTCCGTCAGTTTCTTCGCCGATCAGCTAAAACTAACAGATATACACTGTATGTCACTATCATTAGTCGTGTACTCGGAACACGTGACTAAGTGTCGTACACCTACAGATCAATCGCATTTACCGTATCACCATACAGGAGATCGACGCCTTCCGGTACCATAGATAGAGATTGGCAACTTCCGTGCATCGTAAAGAGGGATCGAGGACTTCCGTCAATCTATACATAGAGATCGGTGATTTCCGTGAAATTATACATGGATAAAGGTGACTTCCGTAAAACTATACAGTGAGTAGAACTTTGGTAAAACTATCAGTGAGTCGGTAACTACAGAAAGTTGGTGACTTCCGTAAAGCTACATACAGAAAGTCGGTAATTTCCGTAATACCGTACGGCTGACCCATAGCGTCCGTATCACAGTGCATGGACAGACAGACAGACATTTAATCACACATAACATCACATATGTACTAGAGAGGTCAATGACTCCATATCACATATATACAGATCTAGATATTTCGGTTTATTTCGAAACTTTATCTGACATTGTTGTTTCCATCTCGTCTGTCTTGCCTTGGAGATTTCTCTTCCTGGCCCATAGAGCATCTATTTGGGGCCTCAGGAGAGAGTCGAACTGTTTTGACGGCTTTCGTTTTAGAATGGCCAGAACCAATTGGTGTAGATAAATAACGGTTGGGGTTACAACACGTATGTAGTAACAAATAAGTATTATTGAGTTAAGAGTGTGAAATGGCACATAGATGTATTGGTGAAATGGTATATATGACAAGTTCCTTAATCTTTGACATCAACATAACTGGCCATAATCACATTTGCTGTAAGGCCAAAGAGAAGCTAAATACCAGGGTTTAGAACCGGTCTCCTACGTCACGAATGGGGCCTTTAAAAGCGAAGGCGGGACATTGGTGTTAGTTCATATAGGTGAAGCTTTCACTTGGAGGAGAGCTTGACCAAAGGAAACGGCCAGGTCTACCTATTTTACTTTTCCTGGACTTATTATCAAGACAGTGACAGGTGCAATATAAGCAGTGAAACGTGTATTTTTGAATTCTATACTTCACCCTGGACCTATTTTGGGGATTATTTTTCTACTTATAAATAAGCGTAACTCACTGGATGATAAAGACCATTGACTACACATGTGGCAATCTACAGAATAGGACACCGGACTTGACCACCAATACGTACTTAGAACAATCTTAGAGACAACCCAAGACAACATTGATGCCAGTAGGTTTGGGATGATCTCGAGGAAATCGTGGTTTAATGATTTAATGATTTAATCGCCTGGGATGATCGCGAGGAAATCATGATTTAATCGCGTGCATTAAGAAAACCATTGACCACACGTGTTGTCTAACGTTAAAAGAGTCGTTACACGGACATAACACGTTACAGCCGATTGTTGTATTTTATAACGATTTACACGTGTTTTACATGTACTTAACATACCTAAACCGTTAATATTGCAGCGTAAAAGAATATCTCTCTTGCCGGAATTAATGTATTTTCCAAATTCTACGTGTAAAATTATTAATTCCAACATTGACTATTAATTAAAGAAAATTAAAGATTAATTAAAGATGAAAGACATTTCTAAATCTGTAAAATAGTAATTGATTGAGATACGTAATGCTGTGTGGTGACCGCGTCTCTGGTGATTGACTTAAACTTATTACTAATTTCTGTATATTTTATGACTGTTAATAGATATAGCTGTATGTAATTTGATGTAATATCAAACCAGCATGATATTAGTGTAAACCTGTATTAATTTATTGTCGTTTTCTTATTAAAGATGTTTGTGAAATGTGTATATTGGTTCGTACTTTAAATGTTGTCCCTTTTTTCTGTTACAGACGAAGTAATGGCCGGCCTGACTGGAGTCAGCCAGTCGTACAGTAGATAGTGATTAGCCGTGATAGCAGGTAAAAGGATAACACATTAAATCGTTCGTGAACACAGCACCAACAATGGAAACCGAATTACCCAACCGGATTCGAGTTAAACTTTTCAAACGTCACGAGGATGGTCTGGGGTTTTTGATTAAGCCCCGCACACAGAAACCGTATGTGGCAGTGTCGGCCTTAGTAGCTGGGGGGTTAGCTGAACAGAGCGGATTGGTTCATATAGGTGATACTGTTTTACGAGTTAATGAAATCGACATATCGGAAAAGAGTTATGATGACGCTGTTGAGTTATTAAAGGCTCTTCCAGTTGACGCCCCCGTAGCATTAATACTTCGTGGTCCCGACGGCTATTCTACCCACCTTGAAACTACCTTCCGCGAGAACGGTGTGCCCAGGACAATCCGAGTTACTCGAAAGGTTGTCAACAATGACTCTATTGTAAGCAGGATCCGGCGGACCTTCTCTAGGGCATCGTCTGCTTCGCCGAGCAGGAATGAAGGGCGAAGTCTCAGCCCGTGCCGGAATCGGGGCAGACGATTAGAGGATAAACGCACGGAAGGATGTTTCGTGGATAACCAGTGCTGCATTTGTGATATTGACCAAAATTTTCCAATTGTTCCAAATTGCAATGGTACGTCCCACAAGAATCAGAAGTACCAAGTGAAGGACGCTGAATCGCAAACAAAATCAAACTCGCCAACAATCATGAGCAAGAATAATTCCAATATGAACCATTGTGATAATTCTCCTAAAATCGTGGTTACTCGCCCTGCGAGTCAAATTGACTCGGACGTTACGGATGCAGACGTCAAATTACGCGGGAGATTATCGAACACGGACCGGCCAACGACGGTGGTGACACCTGGTGGCAATATCGATCAACACGACAATAAAAAGATTGAAATTCATCAAAACACAGAGAAAATTACCGTGGTGGTTAAGGAGAACGGGGATTTGAGTAAAAACAACAAGGGAAATATGTCTACAGGTAAAGAAAATGGCGTGATTGAAAATAACAAATTGCTTCTTAATGGCATGGTGGATAACAAGTCTACTTTGATAACTAATGGAGACCATCCCGAGGACAGAGCAAAGCAGAGGAGGGACAGTTTCAGTAATATCAACTTATACAGTCCGTCCTCTCAGAGGAGGCGTTCGTCCATGGCGACGGTCAGTCCCAAAAAATACGTAAAACTGAGAAATTATGCCGACGAAAAACAAGTATTCAGCGACACTCTTCACACCAAAGTAGCCCTGGTAAGTAGGTTTTATTTCTAGGTAATGTCCGTACAATATGTTGTATGTATTAGTGGGTTTTAGGCCTTATGTATATAGTATATATAACAGTTGTAACACACTTGAGCTACGTTCGATACCTATAATCCCTTTTGACATGTCAGCTTTAGAATTGCATCATGGAAGGTACGTGTTAACGTTTACAGAAGAAAGCTAGAGCCCATAATATGTGTAAATATGGACAACTTTCAAACTCTCTCAATAGTTGCCTCAAATTAAAAAAAATACTTCACTAGGGAATGTTTTAACATCTATGCAAGAGATCTTTTGGCGGATTTACTGATTAGAAGCTTGTTTGACCCGTGTGGTTCAGCATATGTTGTTTATTTAGGGTGAATTTTACGAGAGTCGTAACGACAAACAGTTTAAACAGGTAACGGTTTTCGATATATTCCGTAACCTTGAGAACGGTCGCTGTTGCCGTATTTGTAAATGGCGCATACGCAAATATTAAACTTGCCCGACCTTAGTTTACTGTAACAGATGCTACTTAAGGTAAAAGTAGGGGTTACACATACACAGGTAATGCAGTGTAAAGGGCACTCTGTACACGTGTACACATCATGAGAAAGCGCACGTACATGAGGTTATGATATCTATATCCCACAGAATCGCAAAACACATTATTTATCAAACAATAAACAGAACTTTTCTAAGTATATGTGATCATGTGCGAAATAGCATGATTCTCGGGTTAAAAATTAAGGTCCCCAGTACGCGAATTCCTTTTCAAAGTCAGTGAGGCTGGAATTTTAAAGCAACAGGATATATATTTAAAATAATTTCCTAGATTATATTAGTTTTAAAATGGAAGTTTTCTTCTAAAATCTTCACTCGTCCCTTTACTTTATTTTCATAGGTTATCTCCTTTAATAGCCACTGTGAGTAATATGTCGGTATGTACTGTTAATAGGAGGAGGTTGACACTAGGTTAAACCAGTACATGTTTACTTATGGTAAAGCGGTAAAATGTTCCGTTTTTACGTAAAAGTCCTCTCGAATCCATAACGTTTTATATATACTTATATTTACTGACCTGCTTTTGTTGACATTTATTTATGAAATATAACACTTAACATAAAATGTGGATGTCACATATGCCTTACATGTAAACGATGCCCTTGCAATAAATCTGATATCCTAGGATTTAAATGGTTTAGTCAGATGTTTGATGCAATAAGGGCTAAGTAAGATGTTAAATACAGTAATGGTTTATTAAGATATTTGATACAAGAAGGCGTAGTGAGATATTTGATACAAGAAGGCGTAGTGAGATATTTGATACAAGAAGGCGTAGTGAGATATTTGATACAAGAAGGGTTTAGTGAGATATTTGATACAAGAAGGGTTTTAGTAATGACTGATGATAAAAGGTTTTGTCAGATGTTTGATATGTAATGATTCAAATAGTCAGTAAAAACATGGTTTGTGATAAATTAAAAAACAAGTATCAGTCACAAATGTCATTTCTCTATTCATGGCTTTAGAGTTTAGTATGTACCCATTGTTTGGTGTCGCCTCGATTGTTGTTGTAGTCTGTGTCGACTTCGCGTTCGGATTTGTTCTATATATGTATTGATGGTATGCTATTTTTGCTCACTCAGTTTCTCTCAGTACTCTCTGCCTGTCACGCATACAACAACATACAGCGCTGTCTAACATTCATGTCAGTAGTAATTATTTTTCATATTTTTAATTTTTCCATTGTACACTGTCATCCTTGTCAATAACTCCATAAATCGCATTATTGATAAAAAAAATCAATGAAATGAAAAAGCGTCTTTTTCAAGGAAAACGGAATATGGTGTTAGAGGTATGACGTCACAATCAAAACATGTTGCTCACGAGCTTAATAAGGTTTAAAGAAAATGAGCCTCGCTGAGGTTGAAACTATGTCTAACTTAACGGTAGATGTGTAATGAACATTTCCAAAGATTGACGTCACACAATCACTGTTGTGCTGTATCAGAGTACCTGTCGTTTGGGGCAGAATGGATTTATTTCCAATTTATTTTGTTTAAGAACAACAGGAAACAATTGAGATAAGTTAATATGAATCAGAGAGTCGAAATATGATTTCCCTGGGAGTATAAACAGATCCATATTTTATTTAATATAAAACAGGAGCGAATACTATATAACTTCTCATTCCTCAGCGGTGGGGCATTGTGTAAGCATTCCTCTGCGATGTTCTGTGGTATGCCTCAGCAGAAATAAATAACCTTTTTTATTTATTATGTTACTTTACATTTCATTTCAGGGATAGGTATGCTAGATATCCCTCTAATCAGGTCAATTTCATCCATGTACACTCAATACAGCTGTAAGACACACCTGCACTGTGTAAATTAGGCCAGGTATTAGGATATGCCAGCAATGTCGGATGGAGCGATGTTATTGTATGCGATAGAAATGTATATGAAAACGTATTTGTTATTTTCAGGGTGTCAATTACACCATCGAGAAACTCAAAACGTTTAAAATAGCATCAAATGGTAATAAATAATAATTAAAATTGGTCTTAAGTGTTATGAGCGAAAGGCTTTTATTGAAAACACTGTCGTAAATAAAAAGGTAATAGCAATAATCATTGTTACCATTCTTATAACACGGAAGGATGTTAAGATCTATGGGAGTTGTGGTATCATACACTGTAGACCGAAAGCATTGTCTTCAATTCGTAGCAATACAGTTTAAAAGCTATGCATTTTACGAGAAAGAAAAATTACATCGGATATGTCATTGAAAAATGCAGTTACGTAGTTTTGATTATTATTGTGAAATATTCATGCATTAATTATATTAGCATTACATTAATAAATGTCCAGGGTGGTCGGGTGGTGCAGTGGATAGCGCACTTGCCTTTTACCAAGGCGGCCGGGGTTCGATTTCCCGATCGGACGTGGAAAGGTATGGGGTTACCTGCTCGAATGCGTGGGTTTTCTCTGGGTACTCCGGTTTCCTCCCACATTAAGACCCCTTGCGCTAACATCCGGGCCAACAGGAGTGATTAATATAAGTTGAAATAACTTGTTTCATAATTGTTGTAAAATTAAATGAAGTTTTATTTTTTATATATATGTCCACATGTGTTGACGTCCTTGAATCGTTCGAGGTAGTACCCTAATAGGGTTTCTTATAAATTTGTTTATAAAAGCAGGGCACGTCTACCTTAAATGGCCTAATATGCATAATGTACTCCCTGTGTGTATAAAATATAAGTTAACTTTAGACGTAAATCTTGAGGTTTTTCTTGCATTTTAAATCAATTTTCATTTCAGTGATGATCACCATGTCTTAAGTATATCTTTTACATCTCAGTTATACCCTTTTCATTCTTGCTTTGGACCCAACAGTTTGTAAGGGCATGTATTGACTAGGTCAGCCAGCATTTATCACGTAAGGTATATTCACTAGATTTTAAATAATTGCTGATATATTCTAATGCCCAACACACGGATATGATGTATGAGAGTTGTATGGGTGTGTAATGTTAACTGTTAGCTGCTTTAAGTTATAAATGACCATCTAGGCTAAAGTATGTGTACCGTACAATAGAGTTACCACTGAAATCTACTCGACAGCACCAGTAGACCAGGTACAACGTCCTCCAACACATAACCATGTGTCCTGTGTCAATCTCAGAAAACAGCAACAAACAGCTTATGGAATCTCTTTCGTTTAACCTAACGTTTAAAAATGAAACGATAAGAATAGCTCATGTTGTGATGTTGAATTGTACAGATCAGCCGAGGAAGGGCGGTGGCGGAACTTGTCAAGGCACAATGATATTAAATGTAAAAAACGAGAATTTCAAATGCCGCAGTGTGCAGTTTCCTAGTACAAAACACCGAACACTGCTGTCAGAGCAGATGCCGGGTTTAAGCAGGAATATATTTCCTTCTATGAAAAGACGACGTCCAAACTTGATAAAAGTCTAATTGTTGAGATTTATTTAAAAATAGACATGGGGTCCAGTCAGATATTGAGTTAAGTAAAGATTGAACAAATTTGGTACAAAGCGTCAAACCCTGGCGTAGAATTATCTTCCAATGTTAGCAAGGGTGAAGACTACTTTTTTAAATCGTCAAATATGTATATTATTGTGGATTATGACAGTCGGGTATATCACAATTATTTGAAATATAATTAACTCAGACCGCCTTGGCAAACCCAAAGACAAGTCCCACCCGATTACCTTTTACATATTAAAACGGGGAAACTTTTGAAAGAGCCTTTTATGTGTATGGCTTATTGAAAAATAATGTATGTACACGCATATTTCTTTGTGCATTTGTGTTGTTACATTGCGGCTGTGTAGAAATTGTAATATGTTACTGTATTGTCAGGTGTACATTGTTATAGAATGACTGGATTTAAACCAGACTCAATAATGATTTGGTTTGGTACCATATGTTTAAATGTCTCAACAGTGTCAATACAGTTTTATAGTTTATTCCAATGTGCACCTATCGATACAGTAATGCATTGTATTACATTGCACCACACGTATCGATACAGTAATATATTGTACTACAATGTATACCTATCGATACAGTAATATATTGTACTACAATGTATACTTATCGATACAGTAATATATTGTACTACAATGTATACTTATCGATACAGTTATATATTGTACTACAATGTATACCTATCGATACAGTAATATTTTGTATTACATTGCACCACACGTATCGATACAGTTATATATTGTACTACAATGTATACAATGTACACCTGTCGTTCGGTAAAATATTGTATTACAATGGTCACCAGTCGTTATATTAATATATTGTATTACAATGTACACCTGTCGTTCGGTAAAATATTGTATTACAATGTTCACCAGTCGTTATATTAATATATTGTATTACAATGTACACCTGCCGTTACAGTTATATATTGTATTACAATGCACACTTATCTATATAGCTATATATTGTAGTACAATGTACACCTCTCGATAACGCATAACACTGTATAACAATGTAGACATGTCGGTACAATCAGGCATACATTTCAATCTACAGAATTTCTGTATTAATGTATTAAACCTATTACGTTGTAAAGGTGGAAACCGACCTAGCCTCCATGTAAATATGTCGGTTATAATCGATAAAGGACGACTTCCGGTATAGTTAATGTTTTATCAGTCGTATCACGGATAACAAAGATCACTGTCCAGCCTAATAACTAATCACTGCTCTTTTGTTGTTTGTCACTGATGGACGTTGATGGCGTGCAGAATTTAACAGCTTCATTTAACTAGCCGATAAAATGTCACGTGCCCTGAGCGAATCTACGGCCGGGCAGGTTAACCCATAGACCCGGGGGGTTAGGAAATTTTATTCATGATCAACCCAGTAACTAATTGTGACATACAGGTCTATGCTCGACCTCTCCCGTGTACAGTTAACACTCCAATTAATAACTAGGTTATGAATTAAATATGTACATGGCAAAGATATTATTTCCAACACGGATGCGCTGTTGAAATATCATCATCTTGGGAATACATTTTGAAAGCATTTAACACCCGTCCATGATGTTTTATTTACCGGATATAAACACTTGACTACATGTATATAAAGTAGTGATACTCAATCACGAAGCTTTAAAAGACGCGAACGATAGGGTGTAGAATAAGAACACGTTGATATAGGAATTTTACCAATGCAACCAATCTATAAATCAATTAAGAAATGAGAAACAAACGAAAAAATCGAAACAGTATTAGGTGTACCAGATATAATGACAATAAGATGTCGATATGTATATTTTTATGTCTTTGTCGCTGCTCAATAAAGACAGTGCGTGTCGGAGGGAATTGCAAGGGCCAGCTTCTAGTTTTGTCGCTGTAGTCTATTGAAGGAAAATCCGTGGAGGAAGACTTTATTGAAAACATCAAAAGGGTCATCTGCCACTTTCTAATGTAAGCTTGAAATCCCGTTTTAATTGCAAAACTAGTTTGACGCCGATTAGAACACCTCCAGCACTAGGATTCTAGTAAACTAGGTATGCAGGACGACCTATACCGAAACGGTGAAGTCGAAGTGCGACAGTAATTCCATAGAATGACTCGGATACATTCCATAGCACATAGTATCATAAACTGTTAAATTTATCAAACGAAATAAACAATCAATTATGTAAGGTTTCGAAAGTATTGGAAAAAAACAAGGCACCCAACATGGTTATGTTTTGTTTATATTATTTTGAACACAAAAAAAGTATTCTTCTATATTAAAATCCCCTCAACATCATGTAGTTTACGGTGAAAACAAACCGTTTCAATCAGTATTTGTTTTGGCGTCTGTACTGTTTAATGATTATAAAACACGTTAGCTTGTACTGATTATCTGACTATCAATATAAGTTTGCAGCTAAAGTAATAAAACCATAGGCTTACTATACCTACGATAATCCCATACTGCATTGCTGACAACAGACTGAAGGCATTATTATAAAGGGTAACATAATTAAATCAGCAAGACATGACCCCTGCAAAATAAAAAAATCACACCACTGGTCGCTAAAGGTTAAATGTGTTTGCAGAATCATTTGCTATCGCCGTCATATCTATGGAGTGTATAGGTCCCAAACGGTCTAAGGCGTAGAGACCAAGTCTCAAACCGTGGTAGGTATCTACATAGATATCGGGTCATTAGACCATAACATTATATCAACGTGAACACTCTAAGGAAATCTCACCTACGTAGTTTGTTGGTCAATAGGGCGCATCCATCACGAACATCATGATGTGATGTACTAACGCAAGTCTAACATGTCAACTTCTTTTAAAAGTGGAACAGGTTTGTTAGTATCGAGGACAAGTTACTGGTCATCAGAGTTAACTATTTGGCTATAACTGTCGTACTATAAGTAAATATTAAAATATAAGTTATCTCATTGATTTCATGTTTTGGAACCAATTTCTTTTATACTTCTGTAAAATAGCTTTATAATGAACTGTAAACATGAAATGTAGATTGTAGCTTTAACAAACATAAATTGCATCACAGGATGTTGAACCTGATTACCCATTATTGTGTTTTAAGTTGTCACCATTTTCCTTATCATGACCATCACAATCACAAGTAAATATACCAGAGTGTTACACTCTGACTGGTGCTATATGTATCAGCACCGTCAGTATAGCCTGTCGACCTGTATTCGTGACTTATTGTGACAAAAGCCTTGAGAATTCACACTGGTATGAGTGTGATTAGTTACAAAGCTAATGCGATTTGTGCACCATATATATATATCCTATCTAATTTGAGAGTGAATTACGCTAAAACAGTTTCATGACGAACCATCAGCCTGCATGACTGTAGCATTGGTAAAATAATCTGCCATACGACCGGTATGATTTTACAAAGAGCACTCAGAAACCATGTTCATAAATCGTTGTTAATACCCCAACAAGCCTCTTGTCGTCATTGTAGAGTAAGTAATAAAATATAAAATGACACCTATTACTTGCTACTTTGAATTTTGTTACTAACGTCTTATTGTTTTTATTTCAACTCGAGAATTTTAGTACGTTCGGGTGAAAATAATGACAGGTACCACATGTGGTGCAGGAAAGAAAAAAAGACGTTCTGGATTATGTCCCTTTTTATCTCCTTTCTTCCTGTAATTTCCTTTTTGTTTATGCATATTTTAACTTAACAGTTTTTTATCTCGTTGCTTATTATCTTTATTCTTTGTTGTAATTATATCCGCGTGTTTTCTGCTGGTTCATAGTCACGTGAATGGTGAGTAGTATATAGAGATATACCACGTATACATGGGTGTAGGGAATGATAATTCAATACGGCTGTCACTACGTCTGAATTGCTGGTACATTTTCAGATGTAAGTAAAATGAATCTCTTTTTACGAACATGTCTCTATTTTAACCCTTTTAATATACGCCGTATTTGACTTTGTGAGACTTGTGTGTTTGTTATTAACTTTGTGAGACCTGTGTGTTTGTTATTAACTTTGTGAGACCTGTGTGTTTGTTATTAACTTTGTGAGACCTGTGTGTTTGTTATTAACTTTGTGAGACCTGTGTGTTTGTTATTAACTTTGTGAGACCTGTGTGTTTGTTATTAACT
>JAUMHH010175940.1:995-15576 GCA_032359455.1 Chlamys rubida
CAACAGTGTATAAAGTGTACACATTCCACGGAACCAGAACAACAGTGTATAAAGTGTACACATTCCACGGAACCAGAACAACAGTGTATAAAGTGTACACATTCCACGGAACCAGACTAAGGGTCTAAACCTTTGTTCATCCTGATACTGTCGCTTTTGCCATTGAAGATACCTGGTCAATTGGGAGGTTACTTTTTGTACGCGAAATTACAGTGGAGTTCTCTAGTATTTTGCTTGCAGTGGGGTAGTGATCCTTAATCAACGAGATACATTGTGAGTGTGACATTGTGAATAGTGAAACCCTGTACAAGATAGACGACTTGATTTGTGATAGTTGTGTTGTTCCGTTTACTGTTACTGATGGTATATGTTAAGTGCAATATTGGATCTTCGAATCACTGTATTGTTTTATTAATTTTGATACTAATTGTATTCAATAACATAAAAATGTATTTATTAATGAAGTGAAATAACAAACACAATAACACAATACAAATTTATTTTACTAACTGATATTTTACTAACAAGAGGACCATGTGGAAGATAAGCTTTGCTTAACAGGTTTATAAAGTTGTTTATTATTATTATTATTAAAAACACAGGACTGACCGCAAGGCATTACTGCCTTCTTATGCTTCTTCAGGCCAAAAGACAAGAGGACCGAAGTAGTCCGTCTGAAGAAGCCATAGAAGGCAGAAAGGCCAAGCGGTCAGTCTTGTGTGCTTGCTTAATTTACTTTATACTTTGCAAGCAAGGACTTGTGTAATCACGGCAGTTAAGACTTTTGTCGATCAAGTGTTCATGCTGCGTGTAATTTCCTATCGGTGAGGTAATCGCGTTGTTTGATATATATAAGCTATACTGTTTCATTTTAGAACATTACAAAAAGGTTTTCGTTGTAATGTATATTAGTAGGGAATACATTCGTTTAGAATGGTGAATTTGTGTCCATATTTACCGGAAAACGAGGACAGTTTTTAGACACTTAATTACCTGTCTACTTCTCAACCAAGTTGATGCAAGTGTTAACAACATTAACAACCTAGCAGTTAGTGATATTGGGTATAAAATACATTATAATATTACATATATTCTCAGTTCACTTCACCCGTTATTGGGTTCTCTTTGTCGTGGTAGTTTCTAGGTTGCCTATTTAGACTTACTGGTCAAGATATGTTCCAAACATTTCGTCATTTCCAACCTTTCACGTCGAAACAACATTGGCAGTACATTTAAGAACCCTCATCAGCACTTAAATGTATCAAGTCTGTCAGACCTTTCACTCAGGTTACTTCCTTTCGTTTATCATACTTAACGTTTTTCTATTTGACGTTTTAATGCATCTCGTGTTATATTGACCATAGTTTATAAACAAACATGTTAATCTGCATTCTTCATATTTCCATTTACCAACAACATGACTATCGTCTTGAGGTACGCGAATCGTGTTCAAGATGCTAGTTTTAGTAATAATACTCGTTTTGATAGCAATGCTGACTAACACAATGTGTTGTGAGACAGCCTAATGACTGATTTGAGCACCCCTAATTTGCAGAATATTGCATTATCGGGGAATTTGACACCAATGTATATGTAATAGTTAGCCTTTAATCATTATTAAGTAACAGGATATTGTGAAAGTACAATACTTGAGTAGTGTGGCCGTGTATATTGATCTCTCATCACTAGATATACATTGTAATCTATATTTACATTACCTTTTTTCAAATATGATGAAACGACACATTTTCTCGTCTTTTTTATTCATTTAAGGATCGACCTTCATTTTGACGGCGTATACGGTAGTATGAACGCAGTTGGCAACGAATATTTTATGGTGCGCACTAGCGCTCCATAAAGAATATATATGTTGAAGGAACCAAACAATGGCTGTCATCAAACAGTTATCTCGCTGAAGCGAGAAGGGCGCCATATTTGAAACAGGTATCAATCCGCCGAGTCTTTTTTCATTGCGTTTACGCTAATTTATACGCAGTCAGAGTTTACTAAACTTAAGAAGGAATGGGTGTAAATATATCATATTGTAAGATGTTAAAAAATCGCCCTAGCTTAACGGAAGGTATACAAATAAGTGGCATTGTGCGGTTCAATCTCAATTAACAAGATGACGAAAAACGAAAAAAAAAAAAATCCTTTTTTGAGACCGGGGCTAGCATTACACAAAATGGAAAAACGTTTGAATGATTTTACCAAACTCAACTGAAAACAAGACTAAACGATATATGTCTTGAAAGAGTACTGTATTGTTGATGAGTCCTTCGTTCGGCTTTCTTCATCGACAAACAAACTGTGTGAAAAGATCTTCAGTTCTTCGTATTTATAGTACTTGTTGAACATTTAAGCCATATGCTGGTGAGGTTGACAAATCTTTGCCCACCCTGACATTGCGTGTTCCTCGTACCGAGAGTAAACATTGATTAGAGCGAGGTTGTTAATGACGATAGTTCCACAAAGTGGATTTGAAATGGATACATTCCGAATGGCATGATGATGTCCAATCTCCACCCAACTTGTTATTAGATAAGGAGACTTAAACAAGCTTTATAGAACATGTTTATCAGTTTGTTAATCGTCTAAGCCTCTACTTAAGCTTGTTTCAATCGATTGTACTGTACACCCTAATGCTGAGAAGTAAAATAATTATCAAAGTACTGAAAGTACTCCAGACACATGCTTTCTTGATGTTGCAATATTTCCATAGTTATATATGCTGTTTCAACAATAGTTTAAATTATTTTTATTTCCAACTTTTTGGCCCCTAGCGTCACTGATGAGTCCTAGAAGGACGAAACAGCTGTATGATTCAGTGTCATTCATGTTTGGCATACTGTATCTATTACCTAATTGTAGAGGTGTAGTCACCTGTAATTGTAGAGGTGTAGTCACCTGTGTGTGTGTGTTACGTCCATCTTACAGGATACAGGGTGAACAACTCTGCTGCCACGTGGATTCTTTATTCACCGACAAATCTGCAGGTCGGGGAGAAAAGAATTAACCTGCTGTTAACAATTAACTGCATGTATCTTTAGATGCGACCAATGTACATATGTAGGAACTCGGCAGAATTTGGGATCTTCTTTTGAGCCCTCTACTTGGTGACACAAAAGCAACGAAAATAAATCTGCTGCACCCATTGCAATATTGGGGATCTTAATATTTCTCTCTTAATTCTAAGTACCTTTTTTCCCATCGCCATGCTTGGTAACACCTCACGTTTGGCTTTAATGTTGAACGTTCGCCCAGGTGAGGAAGGCAATTGGTTCTGTCCCAAGGTCGGGGCATATCAAAGTCCTTAAAAATGGTTGCTGTTATTCCCTGCTTTACGTTCAGCATTCAGGGGAATGCAAACAACTGGTTCACCCGTTGTCAGTATAATGTGACCGGGCGGAACGCTGTGATGGGTGCCTTCGGCATGGTATTTCAGTAGGATAGTACTATAAAGTCGGCATCGGGTCCGCGCTATCACAAGTAGGCAAATACACCCTGCACAAACTCACGCAAGCACGCATACACAACACACACGGAGGCACGTCCTTAAATGATCAAAGCTGTTGATATGGCGTTAAACAAAATAAAACCAAACCAAACCAATCCTTAGTCCCCGAGGTTTGCTGTAACCTTGAAGGTCAGTTATCTTTTTGAGTAGTGATTTACAAGCTAGTACTCCACTGGATTTGAAATTCATAACTGTAGGGGTTTTACGCACCTGCCCCACTGTTTCAACAGCAGTTTAGACAATTGTTTGGCATACGTTATCTGCTACCAAATTTAAAGGTGTGGTCACATCTCTGTGTGTGTTACGTTCATCTACCAAGACCACACATGAAATGGGAATAGCACGTGTCTTTTCTTATATAGAATAATTCATCCATTAAGTAATTAGGGGAAAATTCCTCTGCATTATCAGCTTTGCGGAAAATAAGACGCGGATATGTGCGACAGTAAAACCACGGAAAAACGCAGTTCCTTCAACAATGTGCTGTGAATTTAAATATGATATAAAGCCATTTGTTGGGTGGACTGCCCTTCTCACTGTCTACATGAGGAACACAACAGGTGTAAGATACACATTACCTGTTGTTGCAGATTGCACAGTAACTATTGTTTTATCAAAAACAGTCAGAAAACAGTGGTTTCATCATTTTATTCACTATTCAGCAACAAATTCGAACTTAATATCACATAACTAATTATCTAATACTTTTGTGTAAAAAATACTTCAAGAATATCTTCTAGTAAATTGCTTATTGTATGAAAACTCTATTCAAACTCTTTCATTAAATATGAAATACAGGATATACTTGCAGTATATCAGATCATCATTTTATACACTAGTTTAAGTTTATACTTTCATAAAATTGTATGTAAAACAAGAAAAAACATTGAACTAACAGATTCATATAAAAAAATACTGCTTTAATACAACAATACCAAACTTCTTCAACAGAGTGTATGTCAATGTCATGCACTGCATCAAAGACAGTATATGTCACGTAATTTTACATTAATAATAACAAAAACTTGTACTGACAGCATAATGAGCCATTATGTTTCTGCATCGCTGACAACAATTGTCACATAACTAATTAACTAATCTATTACTTACAGAAAATACCTGATTACGTATAACTGTGCATGTAAAGGTTATACAGGTGTTGCTGACAATTCCATGAGACTTACCTGTATTGCTGATAGTAAATGTCATACAAATAATCTAACTAACGGAAAATGCTTTTTAATGCTCTTGACAGAAAAATTGCAAGCAGTGTACACAGTATTTATATCTGAAGTTTAATGTATATGTTATTTATTTCTGGCGCAAAAGTTTTCCTGACAGTAAATGTATATTTAATCTATTTTTGGCGCAAATGTTTAACTGACAATAAATTGGCATGTGATTTCTGGTGCAAATGTTTTACTGACAATAAATTGGCACGTGTTTTCTGACGCAAATGTTTTCCTGACAATAAATGAACATGTTATATTTTTCTGGCTCAAATGTTTTCCTGACAACAAATGAACATGTTAGATTTTTCTGGCTTCTCCTGACAATAAATGAACATGTTTGATTTTTCTGGCGCTAATGTTTTACTGACAATAAATGTACGTGTAATTTATTTCTGGAGCTAATGTTTTACTGATTTGAAATGTACATGTAATCTATTTCTGGTGAAAATGTTTTACTGACAAAAAATAAATTTACATGGTGCAAACATTTTTTGACAATAACTGTAGATGAAATTTATTTCTGGCACAGTGACAATACCATAAACTTTTTACAGACAACAGATGTTATGGAATATCTGACAGAATGTCACGTGGTGTATAAGTCAGTCATATTATTCACTACACATGAATAAGTCTTTACTCTGACAATGACTTACCATCTGTACATACGATTCGTATCCTTTGATCAACAATTCAATACATGTAAGAGGCATTACACATAATTTGGTATAGTAGAACTAATCTCAATTAATAAACAATTGTATATAATCCTAAGGTATAAAAACAATATGATGTAAAGATCTACTTCAACTAGAAGTTGGATGTCATGTGTCATGGCTGAAACAATGAATGTATCAGCATGAGAGCACTGATTACTGGTCATGATTTGGCAGTGAAATACTGAAAGGTTAACGAGAACAAAAGGCCTTGTGGCCTAAACGGTCACCTGATGTTAGAGTTAATTAGAGTTCAGGACAGGGTTTTACACCTGATGTTGGAGTTAATTAGAGTTCATGACAGGGTTTTACACCTGATGTTGGAGTTAATTAGAGTTAATTAGAGTTCAGGACAGGGTTTTACACCTGATGTTGGAGTTAATTAGAGTTCAGGACAGGGTTTTACACCTGATTGGCAATAAGGTTGATACATGTATTACATTGACTATCATAGTTATGCAACACCTTGTCTGGATTTATAACAAATTGTGAGGTTGTATATAGTGTTGAGCATCCTGTGAAAACGGGGAGCTGTCAGCCTAGAAATTAAAAGCACTTTTTCGAAACCTCTTAGGGCATATATGTTTGGAGTCAAAAGAAAAATCAGTTCCTGACAAGAAGTTGAAAATGTCTCAGCAAATCAGAAGCCAGGGCAGCCACAGCCATATCATATTGAATTTTGAATCAACCCAAAAGTAAGAACACTTTGTTAGGACCTCATAAGGTCATTTTACCAAGTTTGGAGTCAACAGCTGTAGCAGTTCTTGTAAAGAGGTTGAAAATGGTTAGCCAATCAGAGCTCAGGGCAGCCATATTGGATTTCTAATTGACCCAAAAATAACAAGAATTTGTCAGGGTGATATCTGTTACATTCCTACTAAGTATCAATAAAATCCCTTCAACAGTACTTCAGTTTTAGTTGAAAATGTAAAATGTTCATGGACGATGCAAGCTAGCCCATGACACATGACGACAGACAAAGACCGATAGCATGTGACCTAAACAATCAATACAATGTTATAAACATATTTCGTTTCAGACATACTTTCAAAATTGATTTCTACTTATTATACATGTATCTGTTACATAGACCATAAAGTAAATGTGGAAGGAAGAAATTTAATGAAACAAAACAAAAAACAAATCATAATTAATATAAGGCTAAAAGCTGAAAATAAATTAAACATGACTTTGATTTATACATTTCATAGAAACGATTGTAATGACATACGATTGTATGTACTAAAACATTTTGAGTATTCTTAGGATTTACAATCATTCATCAATGCTAACAAACTTGTAACATTTCTCAGACAAAGCAAGTGTTTACCAACAAGATTTAAGACAAACAAATGTGTACTGGAGCACCAGTAATTAACATGATGATCAAGGTGGATAACTTAAACCCTGTCACAGTTTCTTGATAGACACGGACAACCCTTTAATCTAATCTTTAAACAATAATAATTCTGGATGAGTCTCTTGATGTGCCACTGTCTGCAAATACTACCAGGGATGTACATTGTATAGTATGTACAGTATACATTGTATAGTATGTACAGTATACATTGTATAGTATGTACAGTATACATTGGGACTTGGCTCCGAGCCTTTCTACACTCCGGTTACATGGATGGGTGCATGGTTCATTGCATTGGAGCAACTTAGGGCATGGATTCTGGAGAAGTATTTCAATGTATCTGTCATTTTTTGTATCAAAAAGGTCCTTGCCTTTTCTACAGAGGGATTTTGAAATATTAAAAAAATATAAGCAGGCAAACTGAAAATACAGATGTATGCCTGATTCCAAACCCATAGCTACCGGGAGTTAATCCTCCCTACCTGAAACATTTCAGAAAAAGTTAAGAAAATTGGCTATTTTGTAAGAGTCTTCCCTTCAGAATCAATAGAGTGCATGTTACGAATCTTTATAATTAATGTTTTCAAAACTGAAAAAGTTAAAGTTATGTACAAATAATATTCCACTATTATTGCTGTTCCATAAAACAAACATAAATTGCTTTGAAAAAATGTTCCGACTCTCTACCTGTAATCAAATAAGTGACCTTAGGGAAAAACTCCTATAATTTTATTTAGCCTCGGTATATTGACTCATTGAATATATATAATATATAAACTTTATTTATTTTACAACAATTATGAAACAAATTATTCAACTTATATTAATAACTCTTGTTGGCCAGGATGTTATTGTGCGGGGGGTCTTTGTGTGGGAGGAAACCGGAGTACTCGGAGAGAACCCACGTGGTCGGACAGGTGACCCCAACCTTTTCACGTCCGATTGGGGAATCAAACCCCGACCACCTTGGTGAAAGGCAAGTGCGCTATCCATTACACCACCCGTAAGTCATTGAATAATATGCTTGAAGATTTTACATCACTTATTAAATCAATAGTGTACTATATTTTAAACTAAAACGTGTAACCTCCTCATTATATCTTCCACAAAAATACATGCACAGTCATTGACTATTTCTTTATCCACTGAATTTTATAAATGTTTTTTTCCATTTACACCTAACCACATCGATACTCCACGGGTTACGCTCATTTTGTTCTCTGCACCCCTGAAATATGTCATGCAACTAGATATTTGATTGGTCTCAGGTGAAAAAAACCTGTCCAACCGCTAAGACTGATACCTGTCCTTTTAATGATTATAGAGGAATGACACCCGACTTCAAAGCCAGTCAATTTTACCGTTATGTGATCGCGAGATCCTTTTGATGTACATCAAAGGATCAAACAAGTCTTCTTCTCTCATCCAAAAGATGGTGCACACTGAGCCTTAGAGTTTCCAGGGTCACAGAGGGCGAAAGGAAGCGTAACCCCTGGAGTATCGAGGATGACCTAAGCAAAAGTTTGCAGATAGGTAGTTGTACTAAGTACTTTTTAACTTTAAAAACTACAGGGCAATAGCCTAGACAGAAAACATGTTGGTTTTTATTAATCTTACAAAACTTCCAAACAAAAGTAAGCCCTTGGCCTGTCTTTAATTCTATAAATGAACCACCTTCTAATTCATGAAATTCTGACCAAAGACTTAAACAAAACTATTCACGTGAGTTAACTTATGACATCTCAAACAGAGGTATAGCACTTTGATATCTAGAATGGGGCTCTGATGATTGAATTTGAGACTACACTATACTAAAACTAATCCTACCTCTAGATCTATATCTACCAAACATATTTTCTTTTACTTTATATGTTTTATGAAATATTGCTGTTGACATCTGCGATGATCGGAGTCCACCAGTACATCACAGACTGATAAAGCAACATTACAGTAGGCCAAACCTACCAAATTTGCATTCAGGTTCCACCACAAACACTTACTTTTTAGAATCTAATAACTTTACTTCATTTTTGACTTTAAATACTAACACACACAGTAATGGATAAATCAATTTTGACCTTACAATGAGCATCTTTTTCTATTATTACAGAGCCTGATTTACACAAAATAGTAAACCTGTTTTAAAACAACATCTGTGATCAATTTTCACATTGGTTACTTTCCCTTTAACCATCAACAAAAATGTATGAATTTGATGTGAATGTTGATGAAATCCTAGTAAATGCAGTCACACATAATCAGTTTTCAGTGTCAACAGATCAATGCTCCTCATAAGAACAATCAGATAAACCTGTAAAGCCAGATGTTGTTCTAGGCCCTGAACTTACTTGGGTGTATGACATATTCCACAGAACAGCCAGACTTACTTCTGTGCCGGGCTAAACCTGACTGCCATTTGTACGTTTTACCACAGGAACACGTATGTAGTTTCTCAGTCTCACCGTGTTTGCCTTCCACGTGAACTTTCAAGTCCCTCTTGCGCTTGAACTCGGAGGGACACTGATCACACTTGTAAATCTCTATCTCCGTGTTCATACAAAATTTAGCATGCTGATGCAGACTGTTCCTCCAGGAGAATTTAGCATGACACTTCAAGCACTGGTAGCTCTTCCTCTGAGCGTGTGATGTCATGCAGTGGTCAAGATACAGCTGATATTTCTCGTATGACTTTCCACACCACTCACACCTGTAGCTAAGCTCAGACGACACTGGTCTGGAGAGTGATTCCTGTCCCGGTTGGTGAGAGTTGGATTCTGTTTGGAATGGGAGATTATGCAGAGTGCCATTTGATGTGAGTATCTGTGGATCATGTCTGTGTTTTTGTGGTCCAGGATCCGGTGCATGTTTGTTGAGCACAAGGTCCCTCGACACAAAAGTTTCCTCTCCATGAGTTGTGCAATAATGATGTTGTAAGCTGTACTGATCTGCGAATAATGCATCACAAAATCTACAGCTTTGTTTCTTCCCCCGATGAGATCTGGAGTGATTTAGCATGCTTTGTTTGATTCTTGTCTGGTACCCACATACCTTACACTGGTACATAACCCCTTCTGGAGTGTTCAAGGTCACCACCTGGTCAAGGTCATCATGTAGGTCACTTGTATCATCTGGTATTAGAGGGGTGACTGTATTGCAAGGGTGAGGAGACTTGTCAGTAATACCATTGTATGGTGAGTGTGATGCCAGTGAGGTGTATCTGGGTGAACTGGTGTCATTTGGTGAAGCAGCTGATCGTTTGTCGATTTCCTTCTCTTCTTCCTAAGTCAAACAAAAATTGATGATCTCTTTTCAAATAACAGTTTGATACAAATAGATATAAAGTGGAAAGATATTTTTACCATACAGGAGTTATCATATATAAACTTACAGTAATGTAATTAAACTGACATCTTAATCATATAAAACAATACTGATTTGTAAGTTATGATAAATCTGGTTTTTTCTATCAAATCCAGGTGCAATACCAACCTTGATTTTGACCACAATCACAGACATATCAGAAGGAACAGCATCTGAAAAAAATAATAGCAGATATAGCATATTTAAAGAAATATTCTGTCACTTTACACCATCTTTTCACTATGCTTTTATCGAATATTCTAAACCTGTTAATCTCAGATATCCTCACAGCCCACTAGCTAGTCTGAACCAAAACCGTTGAAATTGAATCTTTGAAAAATTAAATCAATACACTTTTACAAATGCATTTTAACGTTTTGCAGTTAAATAACAACCAACAGACTATAGCTGTCAACCCTCCCTCATTAGGAGGGAGACTCCCTCATTTTGACCAAAATTTACCAATCTCACTTGAAACTCCCTCATTCAAGTCCAAATTCACACAAACTCAAAAACTTTATCCTGTGGTCCAATGATCACCAAGTAACTGCAGGGTGTGTGTAATGATCATAACAGGTGGATCTGAATTTTTTATTAATTTTCTTTACTAATGCAAAATATCAAATTATTCAGCCCATTTGTGATATTGCATTGTTATTAATCAACGAACACAAAAAAACCCAGTTACAGTCCTTTTAACTTTTATCCCAAAAAGTAATGATGTGGAATTTCTAAATCTCCATCACAACAGAATCTATTAATATTACCTTGACCGGCCTCTTTCTTTGTCCCTAGGTCTCTCTGCTCTTTCCCATCTTCTCCTGACCCTGAAACTGTAACCTTGGCCTCAGCAGGGTTTCCTTCCTTGTCAACTTTCATCACCATTACACCCACAGTCTTGGAAGAGTTATGTGCCCTTGGTGATGATGACTTGTCTACTTTGTTATTAAAATTAATGCTGTTTTCTGCATGATCATTGTCACTTATTGCCTTTTCCTCCAAAATACTAGTGTAGGACTGGTGTTTCTCTGGAATGACACAGGAAGCATAGTTAACATTGTGGTGCTGTACCAGTATGGACATGTGTGTGTGTGATTATTGTGCTGTATGCACCTGCTCAACTTTAACTCTGGAAATTGTAAATAACCACAGAGTAATGAAAAGATTGGGGACAAGCAAATTTGTGGAATTCATATCCTCCACATGCAGAACATGTTGTAGATAAAGTATATTGTTGAGATTTACTTTAAATTGAAGGTAAACAAGCACCAATTACATTCATAATCAATCTCAGCCTGAGACATGTCAACATGTATGTTTAAAACAAAATTTATTAAAACGTTTACCCATCATTAGCGATGTTATTGCACCGAAACCAATCAGCCAATTAAATGTATAAGTATATAAAAATACATGCATATAACAAACTGATAATTGAACTTAGCCTCAAACAGAGTAAAATTTCAAAGGATTTTCTTTTGCTTATGATTCGCGAATTTCAAATAAATAATATCTCACTGCTTTATAGGCCTGTGCAGCTGAGTGACTGACACGCACAGACTAACTTCTGTCCAGGCTGTTTCCTTAGAGGCCCATCAATCATGGTCTTACAGGGCCATATTCAAGCAAATGGGTAAATGGCTAGTATATATGCCAAGGTAGATACAGAAATATCATTTTGTAGGGTGGAAGGATAATGGTAAGTATCTCAGCTGTTGCAGATTAAATTTTTCCAATAGTCCTGAACAGATTAGATAGAAAAACAATATTGCCCATCCCGCACCTCACATTATATTGTCTCATTTGATCCTACAGTGGATGATACAGCAGATATAGGTCAATCTCACATAAAGAAAATGCTCAGTTGGTGCAGAAATATTCTGTGATAAACAAATGCACTTTGAAAAGAACTCTGCTTAATTTTTAGGCAGAGCTAAAAAAGTAAATTTAGTAACAGTTCCTGAAAGATACACTGGAATCAATCGTGTTGTATGTAGAAATAATGCAAATTAGCAACAGTCATCATATTAAGTTTCGGTCAAGCACATCTTGACCCCACGACATGCATGTTTAGAATATTCCAGGGGTCAGCCTCAATTTAGTTCTGAGTCTGACGTTTTCTTTTCATGTTAAGCCGGTTGAACCAAATGTGTGAAAGGGACCTTGGTCTTTCCCCAAACCTAGCTAGCTATTTTTGTCAGAAGCTCTGACCATTAATATCAGGATTAAGATACACTTACCTGTATGTATCCTGGCGTGTGACCGCAATTCATTTTTACTCTGGTAAACTTTCTGACACACCTGGCACTTAAACAGATTCTTGCGTGTGTGAGTTTTCACGTGGTTGGTCAGTGCACCAGTATTGTAAAACGTTTTCTCACAATAGCTACATGGGAATTTCCTCAGGCCACTGTGAGCAGACTGAATGTGTGTGATGAGGAAGTTCTTATCTAAGAAGACTTTTTCACACTGCACACACGTGTGTGTTTCCATCCCACAATGCACTGCCATGTGTCGCTTCAGGTAAATAGACAGTGGGAAGGATTTGTCACAGATCTCACACACATGTGGGCGGTCGCCCTGGTGATTTGTCATGTGATTCCGATATGCCATACAGCTATGGATCTTCTGGCCACATATACTGCACGCAAACTCTTTCCTCTCATCTGTCAAAGAGAATGCTTAATTAGTATATTATGTTGGAAATGTCATTTTATAGCTACAGAAAGCAAGCATGGCTTACAACACCATGCCCCGATGGGTCCGTAATTAAATTCTATTTTTAGTAACGGTGACTCTGAAATTTGAGATCACAAACACTAAATGAAAACAATTTGCAGTATTTGTTTTAAAGTATGCCTGTGTAAATATATTCTCAAAGTAGAAGGTAAATTTATATAGATATCACCATAGCAACATTCACAGAATGTCAATATTTAATGCTAGTATGCGTTCTGAGTCGAGTTTCCCTTCTGGTCAGCCATCATACATGCACCTTCCTGTACGTTAATAGCCAGCAGGTTAATTAGTGGTGAAACTAAATTTACTATCAATCAACAAAACTACTGAAAATTAATTTGAAATTGTGAGGCATCAGGATAATGCACTGTAGTAAATTATACTGTGTGCTAATTTATTTTTTCATTTTGTATGCTCTGTACATTGTACAAAGAATCAATGTACATGTATACTACACTGTGTATATAAATACTGTAGTAAATTATATTGTGTGCTTATTTATTTTTTTCATTTTGTATGCTCTGTACATTGTACAAAGAATCAATGTACATGTATACTACACTCTGTGTATAAATACTGTAGTAAATTATACTGTGTGCTAATTTATTTTTTTCATTTTGTATGCTCTGTACATTGTACAAAGAATCAGTTTACATGTATACTACACTCTGTGTATAAATACTCACATTAAACTATTCAAGGCAATGGTGAAGATGGAGAATCTAAAGAGAGCACTTATTAATTTAATTAAACGTACCAGTGTAATGTATCCTCAGGTATTCCTGCCTAACAAATTCTTCGCCGCACATGTCACAACTGTATGTCTGGTCACTGTGGCATGACATGTGAAGGTGGAGGTCACTTTCCATCTGCAACACATAACAAAATTCTCTTTTAATTCCTAAGCCAAAATATAACTCACTATCTGAGAGACATAATAATATTCTCTCTTATTTCACAAGCTAAAAAATAACTCTGTCTGTGGGACATAACAATGTCTTACTTCCTATGAACATGTGTCTCTCTTTATCTGAGAAACAAGTAACAATATTTTTCTACTTCCAACACTAAACTTATAACTTTTCATCTGACAGACATCTTAAATCTCATGAAAATGTATTTCTCTTTGAAATGAAACAATTGTCTTCTTAATTATATCCATGGAAATATATATCACTCTCAAGAAAATGAGATGCAGACAGATAAATATACTGAAAATTACAAAACACATCTGACTTAAACTACAAAAATATGTCAAATTCAATAAACTGAAAATAACACAATGTGGATGTATAACACAGAAAAAGTATAGCAAGCCTATACAAAGACCGAAGAACACAATCAGAACTGTAACAGAACCTGTTACAAATGTCTCCCACTATCTTAACAGTAGTCCATGGCAGCTAACTTCCAAAAACAGTCACACCAGCATACCTTTATATTCCTTTCTGTTTTACAAACTCACATTCCCCAAATAGAACAAAAATGAAACTGCTATATGTCTTGGACAAACTAGGCAAACTGAACAATGTATTGGAAAGAAAATAATAAAATCCTTTTAAATCATACAAATAATGCTCACGCCAGATGCTTGACACTCAAGGGGTTACGCTCCTCTATACACCCCTGGAATAAGTCATAGCAAAATTAAAGGCTC
>JAUMHH010175951.1:0-15574 GCA_032359455.1 Chlamys rubida
CCCACTTTGTTTTTTTTTATCTTCCTGAGGTTCCCACATAAGGCACATCTACGTACTATAATGTCAAGTCATTTGTGACAAATTTTCAATATTTCAGTATCAAATGTCTAAATCAAGAAAACAAAAACTTAACGACACAGTTATCATGATGGTGCACTTTTTAAAATTATAGATTTAAATGTTATAGTTGGGTTGATTACCTGACGATGGGAGTATTAATGTGACAAAAATGTCCTCAAGAAATTCCTTCATTACCTGCGATTTTTCTCTGTCGCTGTCGTCCAAGTACCTCCTCGAGTCCTGTACATCTCAACCCCCGCACACGATCACTAAAGCTCCGTGTCCACTTATGACTCCCGAACGCCATACTTATCGTCCCAAAAGACTGAAATTTGGCTCCACAGAGCATCTCAGACTAATTTCAGAAAAATTTAATATTCCACGAACAGTTGAAAATATAAGCACATCCAGCCGCAGTTTTCTCCATTGTTATATATAAATATCTTCTCCCACAGAATAATGAAGCAATTTATGCTAGATGAAAATTGCTATAAATATATCCCATATTAGTAACACATTTTCTCATAGAATCTTTCATTTCCAATCCAAATCAAATTTTATGTTCAACAATGCATCCATCAATATTCTCGATTTTTTCATGCGTATCAACAAAAAATCACCTTCATCGTTAAAAAAACCCATCCAATTTGTGCGATGAAAAATGTGTGTGGTAATAATCGCGGTGTAACATTACGCTGGTCAGGTTAAGTTACCCTGGTTACACTGCCGTAATCTTAAGGACGTAATGAATGACAGTTTGGAACCAAGTCTAAAACTGGCGTTTCATCTGTCAAGAAATCCTTAAGTGTGACAAACTCTTGTTTCAGATGACAATCATGTCCAACGATTTTCAACCCAAACTAACACAGACATGAACACAATACATAATGCCACACACATACACAAGTTACTAAAATATCCGCGGATCACAAAATAAAAATAAACTTTTTTTTGTTCTTGATCAGTTGTAAGGATCCAGACGGTATTCCGATTATTGCATGATTGAAGGAGTAGCTGGTGTTTATGGCGCTGGCCATTGAGCGTGCCTACTCACTAATGACCACGAGCCTGACACTAGAACAGGCTATACCCATCTCACGCTTGGTCTCCTCTACCAGGTGAATGAAGATAGACTGATCTCGGCTGGGCCTAGACAATGGTTCGGGTCAAGCCTTACGAGGCCTGTCTCACAGAATGACTGAACGAGATAGTGAGTTTCTACAAACAAACACCTGTCCGAAACTGTCCCTAGTCTGCTGGTGCTTTACGAAACTCACTAGAACTGCTCCATCGTCACTGATTCAATTGATGATATGATACCAATACTGTTCCTCGGGGGGAAAAAAAGCTTCTTAAATATCTGACTAAAGAACATCTGCTGAAAACTGGACAAAAAAGTAATGTTGAGTTCAGAGTACAGATCCACTTGTTTTACTTAACACACAAACACCTGACCAAGTTTCTCGGTTGCCAACTTTTCCAAAAAGCATGAATGGGCAAAATTGATCACAGAGATCCGAAACGAACTCTAACTCGGAACACAGTAGGGGGAAGATGGAAATCACTCCCAATGCTCGTGAAACTTCTTTGATAGCAAGATATCGCTTGGAGGGAAATTAGAAAAATAAATATGAACATTCGGTCACATTGTGAGCCAGGACATTCAGATAGTTAGCCTACTTTATCAGTCAGTTATAAGTTTTCGTACTGTACAACTACATCTGTCCAAAGTTTTACGACTCCTTCAGGTTGGGATTTGGCCAAATGCTTGTCTCCAGCCCCAGTCAACTGAACTGAACACTTGAGAATTTTACAGGGCCACGTTGGGTCACTCCAGAGCTGCGTAATGTTTGACCTGTGGTCTATGAATGGCTATATCTCTATGCATCCATGTATCCAAGTCCTCCGTACATTGGGAGGGGGCCAACCTTCACCCAGCCCTCCATTCAATTGCACACTTGTTGAAAATGCACTTATCTTGCCCTGAGCTTTACAGGAAAAGTAAACTCAAGTTGTGTTGGCTATGTCGATACTACAGACATATCAGTGTTTAACAGAGATCATATCTTGGTCAGGATTGGGGTACTACACCCATATGGACTATCACCCTCTCTCCTATCAAATTCATAAACAGTTCTCCTATAGATACTTGCTCTGTAAGACAAGGCTCCACAGGAAAATCAACCACCAAAATCCTCCTGGTCACGGCCAGTGCGTTCCACTTCTAGACACACCCAAGAATTTACCTGCCCATGAACCTATATAGTCCCTGTGTTCTTAATATATCTGGCTTTTGATTCTGCGAGGGTCTTAATGCGATACCATTTTCACAAGGCTTATGTTTCAAATTCCAAGGTACCATCTGACTTTCTATTCTGCGAGGGTCTACATGAAAACCGTTATTGTGAGATAAGGGTTCCAAATACCAAGGTACAGATTCTTTGATGGTCTTCTTAAGAATCCATAATTATCACGCTGTCCTAAAGTATTTTGGTTCCAAATTCCAGGGTATCAATTCTGTGTGGGTCTTAGTGAAAGTTCCGTACCATCAGGAAAGAAATTTGGTTCCAAAAGTACCATTGTGACCACAGATACAAGTTCAAGCTCTAAAACAGGATCGATGTAGACCATTTGGCAACAGTTTTCGATTCTATAAAATCCTTAAGACATCAAATACAGAGATCTCACCTAATAGTACATGATTTGATCAGCTACTTCCTTTAGTACTTCCACCAGAACTACAGGTTTCCGAGACAAATACACGTAGCTTCCGACTTCCTGTCCTCCTTTACTCGGCACTAAAGAGATACTGCATAAATGTAAGCTGATTATCTCCCTTTAATTAAGATGTATATCTGTCCTATTCTGTGTATAACTTCCCTATATAACCACACCAAGCATGTATATAGCAAGAAGCGTTTAGTTCCCTTTTAAATGCAAAGATCGAGGCTGTTGTTTTATTTTTACAAAGCTATAATTAAGTTCAAACAATGTTTTCGTAACAAGACGTCAGAGTCCGACATCTAATCTGGCGTGCATGTACATATGTTTTGATTTTCACGTAATGCTTTGTATTACTGACAAGTTGCCAACAATTTAGTTAATGTAAGTATGTAAAAACAATTTTTGATTACAGAAAATTACCAACTACCTCATCACTCCTGTAACATGAAACAGACCGATGGATCAGATGAATGTTAAAATTCGGTGAAATGTTTGTAGTCTATTGATTTGAGAGTCTCTGGTTATGATCCGACTACCTCGTTGGCAGCCTCTCTTCATTTACAATTAGCCAACTCCCAGATATCAAAGATGATTACATGACCCGCTGAAAGACCTACTTAGGCGGCGGATAATAAAAGATGTATCTAGGTGTCTGTATACATGCCTTGCACCACATAGGTATATAGATGTATCTAAGACCAGTGACTGTATATGTTCTGATAAACTATCTGTTCGGATATTGCTGAGGCGCTGTAAGGTCGCACAGTTATCGTATAGGTATACATATAGATGTTTCTAAGACCAGTGACTATATGTTCTGATAAACTATCTGTTCGGATATTGCTGAGGCGCTGTAAGGTCGCACAGTTATGGTACCACAGATCTAACCGAGATACACACCTGTAGGTGGACTGCATCATTACAGGTGCAATCTAATCCCTCTTACTCCATTGCAATTCATCATAATCTTTAGTGAACACATCTGTTCGACATTGGCAGTACAATTTATTCTGATTCAAGAAACCAGACCTTCAAGCAGGTCCCTACAGCTAGCAGGTTGTTGTTTTGGTAATTGCACAAATAAGTCTGAAGAACAGTTAACAGTAATTACAAACACGTGTTTAGCATTCAAATATCAGCATATCTATGTACTTTATACAGCTGATTTCCATCAAATCTTCCTGGCTTAAAGGTTTTTCTCAAATATCACCAGTACTATACACAAAATGTGTTGATTTCCAATTTGATGAGTTCGTGCAATTTTAAAACTAAGTGGCGATAACAAATTACAAATTTATTTTGCATTTGATCAAGATAAAAACTAAGTGTATCAAGAGCTAATTGACTCTCCTGAACTTCCTGTTACCACGGAAACAGTTCCTCAATAACAGAATTTTCCCACTTCCTAATCCTTGTATACACAAGTATGACCGACTCTTGTCAACGAAAAGGAAAAACTATGAAACTTCACTATATATTTGTCAGTAGTTTAAGGCTATACATGTCACGCTGCGGGTAAAACATTAGAGATATCCACTGTAAATACAGTAACCTCCCCTTTAATTTAATTTTTGATATGGGTACTACCGCTGACCAGTTGTAGCTCAGTTGGTTAGAGTGAGAGTATCCTTGTCTGTGCCGATAATGTTTTTACATTTGGAACAGTTTTGTTATTTTTATTTTTATTTCATCTTCATTTTTTTATTTTATTAAAGTTCCATAAGGTATAATTTTCTTTTCACAAATTATCAATCAAAGCTTAAGTCATGAGGTGGAAACAAAAAGTGTCCAACACAAAGTTACAGTTTTTGGCAGTGGGACATAAATATGTTTATACAAAACCAACGTATCAAATATGTATAGTAAATAAAAAAAAATTACAAGGTAATACCTTTCTTATGTGAACAATCCGCTTAGTGTTTATTCAGACAGGTATTAAGATCTTAAAAAAATAATAAAAAAAAATTAAAAAATTACAGGATGGCAAAAAGCCAATCACTGTGCTAAGTACACCTGTAACTCCTTTACCTACGGTGAGAAGGCGAGTTGTGCTGAGCCAGTGAAAAGGGAGGTAGCTCTGACATATAATTGAAAGTCTTTGTAGAGTATCCTATGTAAACAAGGTATTAACCCACATCCCTCTGACGGACATACCAACATGGTTTACATCCCCGCACAGACGGCCATTCTCGGGGCAGTGGGCGCAAAGCACCTGTTCTGTTGACAAGTTTAATACTTCAATAAAAACGTTTTAATCCCCAGCTCAAGAAGACTATTCCTCTATGGATACTGAATAATGTTACTCGTGTTAAAATCAACTTTCGAATGGTCAAGACTGACCAGAGGTGTGGTACATGTGTATGTTGGACAATCGATATTGACCTTTATCTCATGTTGGGTTACACTGTGTTTGCCTAGCCATGAATCACTCCAGGAGATTGGCCTATAATTTCTCGGCCAAGGTTTAGTGTTTGTAAACATCCACATCAACTTTGTGTTCAGAATTTCTAATCAAATAAGGACAGTGTTTAAATTTTCAACTTCAAATACACGAACTATCTATCCAGGTTTCTGAGTCACACAGGTAAAAGATAAACATACACTGTATACATTAATTTGTAGGTCATCTTTACCGAAATTAGGTTAAAGCTTTATATAAATTATGTAGATCATCTTCAACCCTTTTACCACTGTAGACCATAATCAACTTATCCAGATCAAAGCATGGTAGAGTTAATTAAAGTTACGTAGGGGTGAGAGGGTTGACTGGGTAAAAGTTATGTCAAGTGACTGCAGCGATTAAGAAGTTGCTTTTTTTTTTTTACCTGTCACCTGTTGTTACAGATATATCTAGTTGGTGATATGTATTGAACTAAACCAGTTAATGATTTGAACATCTACCAGGTCTTCATCAGTTACCTATGAAACCCTATGTAACCGAACAGATGAAAACCTGGGATTTAACCCAGTCACCCCTAAAATCACATTTGAACCTTACCAAATCAAAGACTGGGCAAGTCCAGTTTAGAACTGTAGGGGTGAAAGAGTTAAATGGCCTTATAAGCCAGCATCCCTTATATGGCATTAGTCAGCATCACCTGCATTCCTTATTTGGCAAACAATGAACGACTTACCTGCATCTGGCAATTTGGTACTGCATTATGGTCTTCTACATTTTATTACAAAATATTTTCACCGGCAGATAACAATATATACACATATTCAAAATAACATCACACAGTAATTCTATAACTTTTGGGACTCTTAAACATGGAATAGCTTCCTGCAAAATTCCTTTGGTATAAATGCAAGCTTATATGGACAAAGGTAGAGTGTTCCAACACTTTTTGTTACTGTACATATATGCAGGCATTACAAGTTTTAATTTATGATGTTTCCTCCACATTCATAGTGAATGCACTATGCACAAAGGCAATGAAAAGTTACAGGCCCTTTTGAAATTATTCCTAGGAATGTTGGAGAAAAGTTTCAATATAACAAATATCAGGACCATAGTAAAGTTGATCAGCTTTGTACTTTATATTCAAGAGGTTCAACGATGTGAAAAAGGATCTTAGAAAAAAATACATTTCTTTCAATTATAATGCTTTTGATATATAGTAAACTGGCAAGAAATTTCAAGTCCAATTACAACTTTTCTTTGTTGATGATATAACATTGAATGTTGGGGACTCTCTACCTTATAATATGTTCAATGCTACAATGATGTTGTACTAAGTAACTATTAGTTATAATTTATGTAGAATTAATTAAACAAAATATGCTTTTACCTGCATCTCCTTTCCCAGGCTGTAGTTTCTGAAAAATATAAAAAAAAATATATTTTGAATGAGGGTATACCAAATTAATTTATTTTAATGAAAACTTTCTGCTATCAACATTCCCCTAGTTATTGCATCAGATCATTTAAAACATCAATATATATATATATTTTCTAGTTGCATTGCCGTTCTTTTGCAGTTTTGATTCCAAAAAAATACTTTTTATGTAAATAAGTCTGTATTTTTGGTTGTACAGCCTTATAAAGATCTCTTTTTGGTTGATATTAAAAGTCGTTTTAACTTCAACTGTTTTCCTTTATATTTGGGCGTATAAAACCATGGTAACACGACAGAGGAGTGAGGAGGGAACACTCACTGTCACTGTCCCCTACAAGTGGAAAGCCAATGGTTTATCCTAAAGTCACCCTTGTGTATATACAACCCCTTGACACAGTTTACAACATTTAAGTTTAATAGGTATACATTATCTGTCCTCCTAAGCTCCTTGGCTGCAGGTAATTCGGACAAGCCAAATTTCAATGGAAGACTTTACAAAGGACCTGTCCCACTTTTAGTGTGATACTTATAATATAATATGCATATCTGCAACAGATATGCAAATTATAGCCAAGACAATTCAAAGTGTCATGGATAACAACTTAAAGTAATAGACAGACATATTTAATTGCGACAGACACTTTATAAGGACATTTACGGTACACAGTTTTCTGTGGCACATAAGAAATGTTTTAGTCGTTGCCATGCCAACTCGGGTCTGACATTCATGTTTGAATCAGTATTTCACAAACTCTGCAATAACATTATTGGGTAAAAAAACCAGAAGAAGACAACAATGACGTTGGGAAAATTGAAAGGTCTTGGTGTGTCGCCGAAAGAAATTCAGTAACGTCATCTTTTGAAAGGGTAGCTGGGTTTGGCATGGAGGGAAAGAAATGATACTAGCGAAACAAACTTGAAAAGTCTTATTGATAAAATGAAACCTCTGAAAAAGCAATAGGGTGACCGACATACGTGACCTATTGAAACTGGGGCAACTCAAAACAAAATGACAGAAGCAGAACTCTGAAACAGGAGAAACTAACAAAATGACTGGCAAAACTCTGATCCAGGGGAACCAGTAACAAATTGCAAGAGGACAATGGAAACCTTGATGTACTGAGTAAACTAATAAATTGACAGTCAGGTAGAAACTCAGGTGATACAGGTTAAACAGTAAAATTCCAAAAGTCCATAGATAAAGCATTAGTTGTACAGGCAAGAGGATCTACCACATTGTTGGGGTTAATTTATAACCTTTTTATCTAAATATCTACAGGTACAAATGTCAGGTACTTTGTTCAAAGAAGTAAGAACTTTTAACACTTATGTGTAATAATTCAATCCTGCCCCACAAACATGAATTACAATCATTTCCACTGACTTGGTTAAGTGTTACGCGTTCCCTTAGTTTGATATCAGATTGAAAAATTGTATTTATTCATCAAATAGGAATTCTAGTAAATATAAACTGAAATTGTTAAAACGGTAGAAAGCACACATTCTAGTTTGTGTATATCATGGACGTTGTTTATCTTTGTGATTTTGAACTGTGATAAAAAAATGTTTGAAATTCGCTGTGTTTGTACTGTGCCGAATTAAAATACATAGACAAGCCAGGTTTCTTTACTTAGCAGTTCATAATTAAAACATCAAACGGCTTTGTTAATATCCTGAAGGGTTAAAAAATAGGCCCTAAAGAACAAGCATTCGTTTATAAGTAAAACATACATCTCAGGTTTGTAAACTTGGTGAGCAAACACCTGGTGCTCTAGTACAGTTTATCGGTGTTGGTATACCCAGAATTTTAGAGCAACAGCATTTTAAAGACTTGAATGCATGATCACATCAATATTGGAAAAAAACGGTTTGGTTTAGTTTGGTTTAATTTTGTTTAACGTCCTATTAACAGGTAAGGTCATTTAAGGACGTGCCTCCATGTGTGTAGTGTATGCATGCTTGCATGTGTGTATGCAGGAGACAGGGTATGTTGGTGTTCTTGCCTCCTTGTGATAGTGCGGATCTGATGCCGACTTTATAGTGCTAACTCAATGAAATGCCATACTGAAGGCACCCAGCACAAAAAGAATTCAAAGTTTGTTGACAATGGACAAGTGTTATGGTCGCCATCAGGATCTCTGAGGGAAATATGCTATTTCTTTTCGTGATATAAAGGTCAATCTTTTTTATTTATGCTCATTAGCTTGCTTTGTGGTTTTGCTGTCACAACTTGAGTTCTCAATGTGAGGATGTGTCATTACTTGGATCGACTTAAATTTATATAACGGGTGTTGTCAATGAAGCAGAATGCGCTTACCCTTCTGAAACACCTGGTCTTATTCTCCTTGTACTTTTTCAAAGATCCCTTTATAAATCTTTCCTTTGTTCATATTTTGCCCTATAGGTTATCGATTTTCAGAACTTGAAAAACTCTTGTCAATTTCTACAGATCGTTCCCTATGGTGACACCTATGATTTTACTAGCAGAACATTCATGTTGAATTTTGATGGAGCAATAAAAAATATACCCGGTATAAATATATAAATTTATACACACTATAAAATTTTGGATTCAAAACTTCACACCGAACCTGAACACTGCATTTCCCTCTTAAAACATCAGCCTTGACCGACTATATCTCCAATACTTTCTCTACACCTTCTCAAGAGTGATAAAAGTTTTAAGCCGTCCTCTAGTCACAGCCATTGTTCAGCTCAGCAAGAGAGATAAGACCACCAAACCAGTGTTAGTGTGCTGCCCTATCTAGGCAGGATGGATTAAAATTCCTTCAGAAAAACACTTCAACATTCTTAGGGTGTGCTCTCTTTAAACCAAATGCTTTCAAAAAATTTGCTCTTAAGACGATTGTGGTGATGACATTTTATTTTGTCAACTCCCTTGTCCTACATCTGAATTATGACCAATATCTTGAGGGGTTTACATTTTTTACTTGGGGAAAGCATTATAGCTTGAAAATATTTCAAAGGAGCCGTTATCATAAGAGATGTTTCAATCTCCTCTGTATGAGAGGTTTCAACAACACCTTCTTCAGTTAAACATGAACATTTTTATATTACTCATAATAGGCCATTATATGCTTGCGATTTTAGCCCACCCCCTTTTCACAACTTGAATTGTGGGAAAATGTTAAGTATTTAGACTTGAATAAATGAATGTGCATTTCTTTAAATTTTTAGGTATTTCAAATAATTGTAAAAGAAATATTGTAAATAAATTTTGCTTTTTTCATTTTTCGAATGTTATGAGCTGCATCCCCAGAGAAGTGTTTGACAGTAAACAGGATGTTACAATCATTGAAAGGACTCTTTAGTTGACTCCTTGGTTATCTTGTACAGAGCCATGTGGGATGTATATATAAAAGGGTGAAAGAAGTACGTGTATTTTACCATAATTTTTCAGTGATAAACCCATGGTCTTATATATCTATTTAACCACAAGTCACCAATGATTAACCAATGCTCTTGTATGTGTATTTTAACGTAATTGACCAGTTATGAACCCATGCACTAGTATGTGTATTAATATTTTACTGTAATTTTAATAAACCAGTAATAAACCCATGCTCTAGTATGTGTATTTTTCCAGAATTTACCAGTAATAAACCCATGCTCTAGTATGTGTATTTTACCAGAATTTACTAGTTATAAACCCTTGCTCTAGTATGTATATTTTACTAAAATTCCTAAACCATGCTCAATGATAAGCCCATCCCTTGTTAAACAGATTTCACATTAGTGTTCAAATCTGGGAAAACTCTTCCTTTCTTCACAGGGTCATCACAATGACCTCACTAACAGTTATACAGTCTTATGTAGACTTCAGACTAAGCCGGTCCTTGTGGGCCTATTACAGGTAAATTACGGTAACTAGCTGTTATTGTTATGCATTTCACATATCAAATGCATTATCTAATTGATGTAAGCCATACCTAACCTATCCTACATCAGAAATACCCAAACAGGCCACAAACCTGGCATGTATATAGCACAGCACCTGATGTCACTAAAACCAAACACAAAACGATCGTGGGAAATAGATACCATACCTTTTGGGGATAACCCTGAATTAAGGATTTAAAATGAAAAACATTTTGATTTCATTCACAGAATTGGTTTGATGTGTTTTTTTGTTTGTTCTGGTCCGTTTCGAAAATTGTCAGCCAAGATACGTCTGCGACAATGAAATATGATAGTAAGGGACACCTGTTACTTATAATGTGTTAAGCACCTGGATATGTACATTTGCTGTCCCAATAATGTATTATGTAGGATGGGATAATGTTTCATATGTCATATACCTCCCACATTTTACCGGAGATGTGCACCCCTCATCAACAGTATAACGAGCGCAGGGTCATAACTGGAAATAACCCCCAAAGTGTTAATTAAGTTTTAGAGTCAATAAAAAACCTTCAGCATTATATCTGGTAATTTTTTAATGCCCTTTGCAAGTATTATGTTTCAGTATGCAATAAAATCAGCTTTATCCACTAACGGATAAATGCATAATTCAGTTTTATTTGCATAAAACGTTTAAACACAGAATTAACACTCCTTTAAATTTGTGTTCAAGTAAAAATCATCCCATCTATTTAATTTTCACCAGTGAAATATTAGGAGTTTAAATTGTTAATTCTCGTTGTAGAGAGAAATATCAACTAGTGAAAATAAAACTTTTTCAGATTCAAACCAATGAAAATACATAATAAATCTAAATTCTTTGATTTTAAAAATATTCTGTTGACATTGTATAGCAATTAAATAATCACTTTTTCCTTTTAAACCTATTGGTAAGATATATTTAGTTCCAATGGGGGTAAGTAAATTTTGCAATATTCATTTGCATTGTTGATTATTTCAAATTTTGTGACCATGCAATTATAATTCCTTTTCGGCTAATAGAATATAATTTGGTTAAACCATACATATAGCTGACATATGGGCTGTGCAATTAAGCTAAATCTGTCAAATTGGCCAATATTGAGTTGGTCAGTACCAATTTTTCATTGTAATGATTTTAATATATAATTAATGGCAATAGAGGCTGTCAACTGACCAATGACCAGTCTATACTGGAATGTAGATGACTGCAATTACTCTGTCCTAACTGAACGTTTGGACATTAGCACACCTGTACAACACATGGAATGACATTAACATCCTGTAGAGGGCAAAGATCAAAGGTTACCAGGTAAGGAAGTGACCAGAGGTGCAATTAATTACACCCACATAAGGTGAGAAGATGACCACTCTAATAAGGTGTTATCCAAGGTCAGCCAGGTAAAACTGACAGGTGCCTGGTACAGGTGTCAATGTGTTACCTGTGGTTAACACATGATAGCCACCCATCATAGGGGTATAGGTAGGACATGGGGCTGTGATTGCTGACCAGTATGTATGAAGTCATCCACAGTAACATTAGGGAGCTGTTACATATGGATATAAGGGGTGCTTCCTTAACACACATAATCCTAATAATTCTGCCAAAAAACTGGGTCTGACAAGCCATGCAGGTGTATCAGTACATGTGATCTCTACAGGTACAAAATTAAAACGGTGAAAGTGATTAAGTTCAAAAGAAGAAGTTATATTGGTATTATATTAGTTAATTGAAGTTTCAAAATCAAAGCCAAATTTCATTCAGGTTTAAAGAGCAGCAACATTTCTTCTTAAATTAATTATGACTGTAATTATCAAATGATAAATTGCCAACCCCTTTATGGGATTTGAATTACATTTTTTTTTTAAATAACATGTTTACTCTACAAAATAGTGAAGTTTTGGTATGTTAAATCATTATTTTTATAATATGAAATCTAAGCACTTTTAGTCTTGCACAATTTGGCAAACATCCACAAGACAATGTTGATTGAACCACAACATCAATATACAAAACTAATTCCAAAGATATAACCATATAAGCTCCTAATTCCTTTTTTATATATATATGACCTTGGATTAAAAACACAAGGAATATTTTCGCTAAGCCTGCAGCACATGCCGACAGCAAAACATTTTTCTTAGACATGTCTGCCACACTTGAAGGTCAATATGTAGCTATAGTCATTACGTTTTAAAACATCTTATATTTTGAAGAAGAAATCTGATACGGGTCTTGAATGAAGATATACCTTTGATCTTGCAATACTTGTGGATATGGTCTGTGAATGTGCAGAACAGATAATTATACGATAGCCTATTTGAATTTTGCCAGATAAGATTTAAGTAAGGACATTTGAATGTGAACATGTCACCTTCATTATACAATAAAGGAATGTCGAAATTTAGTCCACACATATCAGCAAAGACGTTGCAAAGCTATAGAGCACGTATCTTTTGTAAATACATCCACAAGTACGCCTTACATGCAGGTGTTTGTGTAAGCAACCAAATAAACACGTGCTATATGCAACATCGGATTGACATGTGTGGTATTAATTTTATTACATGTACAAGTATACAATTGTTTTCATATATAAAAATTAATTTTAATTTTAAAATTCATCCATTTAAAAAAAAGCAATATATGCAGTTTCCTTTTACAGGTATTTGATAAGCTTACCTTCAAAATGAAATTGTTCTAAATCCGTGAGAAACTCCAATGACATATGTATTGTACATAGGAACCTGTCTTAACTGAACACATCTTAACTTGACAGATTTCAGAAAATGCAGCTCAAGCCTGGAATGACCTGTCAATGTTGTCCGTTGTACAGAGGTTTCTCGTCTGTTTTTACGTTAGGTGGTGGGCTGGTAACATTTTAAAGAGATTCACCAAACCTTTTTCTACAAAGGCACATATAAATCAATGACCAACATTACCACTGCCCACATTAAAAGGCCATCAAGATGGTCATTCCTTATCACCCAACCTACATTGACCACTGAGAGTGACCATCCTTTCCAGAAGGACAGGTCAAGTATTAACACCAGTATGTGAAAGTCACTGTCCCTAACACTTAGCTAGGTACTTAATAGAAAGGCACTATCCTTAACATTTGGTCAGACTTTGATATGAAGCGCACTGACCATGAGGCTTGACCATTGGTGACCACCAAATTACAAAGATTAAGGCCAATGTCATGACATCTAAAAGCAAACAAATGCTTATTGGTATTGACTCAAAGATTTAGGGAATGTTTCCTAAAATTCACACTGAGAATGTTGACTTTTTGGAAGAAAAATATTCAAAAAATTTAACGCCTTGTCAAATATTTAATCTTTGAATAAATACTTCCAAATAATACAAAGACTATTTTTAAACTGACACAATATGATTTTTTTTAATAAATACCACTGAAAAATATCACAAATTTTTCTATTTCAAATGACACAATATCTTTTTTTTCAATCGGGTACACTGTTTAATAAAAACTTTCTGCTATCAATAATAGCTTCAAATAAAGAATAAGTTCAAGTGGTACCTAAGGACCTTACAGAAAATCCATGAAGAATGGCAGCTTTATGCCTAAGTCTACACAAACAGGCTGTGTGGAGCCGCATTATGGTTTTGTAGATCTAGAAACTTAATGTTATGGTGCCTTATGGACTAGATGTTCTCAGTTTGTTTGGAAACATTGTATAAAATATATATTTACTTAGCCTCCTACCCACCAGCACAAGGAGATATATTCAGGTCACCCTAAGGTAATATTTTTGAAATATGCTGACCTCCCGTATGTTTCAACGCAAATAAATAGCTCTCGGCTTTAAGGAGCATAAGATGGTATACATGTAGTTTTTATCATTACCCCTGTAATCCTTTGATAAAAGCCATGGGGGGTACAAGGCTTTATCCCGGATAAAATCAAATTCGGTATCAACATTCATATGATGTTACAGGCGGTAACAAAGGTGTTTTTGTTTGGACCACTTAAAATGTTATGGAACAAGAGTTGTGAGGGGGGTACACGGGATGATAATGTCAGGTGTGACGTTTTTCTGTCAACTCAAGGACTTCCCAGCTTAAAGGTGTTGAAATCTGTTCTGATATGAAGGATAAATGACTAATACCGAGTTATGTGTTGCAATTTCTAGCTCACCTGGCACAAAGTACCGGTGAGCTTGAGCAATGGTGTGGTGTCTGTTCATCCAGCCTTGAGCTCAATGCAACTTTCTCTTTAAGTGACTTCTTCTTAAGATCCATAAAGCATAAAAGCATTGATACTTGTCCTTTTGCTTGTTGGGATGGAGGGTTACCAAGTTTGTTCAAATGCATGACCTTGACATACTTTTAAGGTCACAGGGGTAAAATATGATCAAATTTTCCTGGAGACCATTTATCCCTAGAGAAGAAGTGCATGTTTGGCCTGTATAGCTTGTGGGGTGAAGGTCTGTCAAGTTTGTTTATATAAATGATCTTGACCTACTTTCAAGGTTACAGTGTCAAAAATGTGTAACAAATTTAAACAGCTTATTCTAACAGAGTCTAAATGAATGATATCTGACTTGTAGCATGCTAGGATGAAGGGCTATCCAGTTGCTTAAATGAATAATCTTGGATCCCTTGTAAGTCATAGCTATAGGGATCAAATGTATGATTTCTGAATAACCTAGAGTAATTATATCTAGTTTTTCCCATTCCAGGAAGTTAGTTCAAATAAATGACCTTGATCTACTTTTAAGTTCATATGGTTCAAATGTCTTGAAACAAATCATTCAGACTTCTGACTAATACCAGTAAGAGATCTATGGTCATCCACAGTGAGAAAGTTTTCAGATTTCAAATTAGGTCCCCAAGGTCTAGTATAATATTTGGCCTGTAGCTTGCTGGGATGACATGCTATCAAATTTTTCAAACAAATGACTTTGACAAAATTTGAAGGTCACATGAGGAAAATAAGCTAACTCTTCAAAAAAAACTAGAAAATGTCTGTAAGACATGAATGCCCCCTATATAGCAACCGTGACCTTGGCCTTGGAACCCTGAA
>JAUMHH010175962.1:0-15572 GCA_032359455.1 Chlamys rubida
TAACTCGGGATTCGAAAATGTTGGAAGCGGCCTTCGTTAATTATTTTTACCAACATTTTCTCACCCTCGCTATATATTCCACCATAATGCACGCACATATGTTGATTATTTCTTAAATACCTGCTCACAAGAGAAGATAACTCTGCAATACGCAAAGACGGAATACAGACCCCATTAGCCTATTGTAGAGCCTTTTTTCGGTTTTAGTATGTTGTTGGAGATCATACATTTTGTAACTGACAAATTAAATACACAGTGTCAGCTTTATTCAGTTTATCTTGTAATGTGAAGTACTTTGAAGTACTGAAAGAATAAAACTAACTGAAGTAATTATTTTCATTAACTTCAATTTGTTTTTTTTACAGAAAATGGCATTGAAATGCATCAGAGAGCTGAAGCTGAAGAAGAAAGAGGACCGATCTCCTCTTCACTGTCGGATTTGTAAGGACAAAAAGTTCACAGCTAGCGCTACCCTAATGTACCACTACAGAAGTCATGCAGGTAACTAAGACTACACAATCATGTTTTTAGTCGACCATCATAATGATGGTGGGCTATTCTAATAGCCTTCTTATCCATTCTTAAAATATTACTGTTGCCGCTATTTCTCCAGAAGTTTTGGGTGAATCTTTATATATATATATATCAAATTTCAGATGTAGGTTCCCATTTGTCAGCGTTATTTTGTCGTGATTGAAAATGACTGAATATCACAGTACTTGTCAGTGTTGTTACATCTGCTTTATGGTTCTGTAAAATCTTTACTAAGTGCTGAGGTCAGGTACTAATTATTTAGAAACATTTGATGGATTCTTTTAAAGAAACATTAGAAATACATTTCCCTGTTTAGAACATGGCTATTTGTAAACGTACCTGCATTTAGACTAATTCTACTGTCATTTTCCCATGTCACCAGCAGTGATGGATTCATTATGTTATTGATACGTACACCAGACAAAGAATAAATTTTGTTCAAAATTGAAGTATCATATGAAAGCATTCTGATGAAGCAAACCTTTACTATGTCAATGTAAAGACCAGATATATCAGATTCAACACATATGCCTGCATTATGTATAATAGAGCTGCGGTGATTACTCTGAACTTGATGTTTGTTTCAGGTATCAAGCCATTTGTGTGCCTTATATGCAATACGACGTTCACCCGCCAACACAGCCTTAACTACCACATGTTGATCCATAACAACCAGAGCAGGTTCACTTGTAAAGACTGTGGCAGAAAGTTCAGACATCCAAGTCACTTCAAGGTTTGTTATTTATGTGTAAATATGAAATCAATACTATGACAGAATGTTCAGATATCCAAGTCACTTCAAGAATTGTTAGTCCCCCACCGGTTCCGAGGGGGGTTGCAGTCTGTCAGTCTGAGAAGTTTGTCCGGGGCATATTTTCTATACTATTTCACCTGGATTAACCAGATTTGGTGTACAAGGACATCTTGTGATGGCGGAGTGCAGAGTTCAAAAATTAGGTAACTCTGACCTATGACTTGACCTTTGACCTTAATTATGCCCCCATCATAAAATGGGGGGGCATATAGTGTTGCCCATGTCCGTCCCGTCCCATCCATGAGCGGGGGCATTTATGTCTTGCAGACATTTTCTAGTTTCAATTAAACCAAAGCTTAAAAACGAAATTTATTTGAATTTTTATTTTTTATTTTTCTGACAGAGATAGATGAAAGCTTGAAGGAAAAGTCTGGGATGACAGATGCAGATGAAGATGATGACAAACATTTGGATGATGCTGATGAAGATGGTGACACACATGTGAATGTTGCTCATGTAGGTGGTGACAAACATTTGGTTGATGCTGATGAACATTCGGGTGATGAAGATAGTGACAAACATTTGACTGATGAAGAAGATGACAAGTGCTTGTTTGATGCTGATTTAGACCCCCCAGTGAAGAATCTTTCCTTATCAGAAGAAAGTAGGTAGTGGTTAATGCTGATGAAGGGCTATTTCGAGCGTATGCCATGTCTTAGTGTCTGCTGCCAGTCATCAATTTCTTGAATTACCTAGCTACTCTTCTTCAACATCTGATCAGATGTAATCCATTTTTCGGATGACAAATCCTTCAGACTCAAAATTAAACATATAATTTGAGAGGCCCGAATTGGAAATAAAACTTTAGTATAAAGTTCTAAAGGGATTTTGAACTAATTAGAGATATGGCACTGCTGGGGTGGAGGGACATCGGGTGTAAGTCAAAAGAAACACTACAAGATGAAGTATGAACAAGTGCATGGAAACTTGCCTATATTAGTATATAATTGAAAATCTATTTAACAGACCCATTGATTCTCATTGTTGCCATTACAATAAGCAGAATCTTTGAAAACACCCAAACCAAGACCTACACACTAACCCTGCGATTAAGAAAAGGAGAGGGCATATATATATTGGTCTGTGTCTTTTCCTTACATATATTAGCATGTTGCTTGGCCTGTAACTTCACAGAAGCATAGCATGTGTCAGGATTAGTTGATTTAACCCTTTCAACCCTATGTAACTTTAGTAGACTCTACCATGCATTGATCTGGATGAGTCCATTATGGTCTACAGTGGTGAAAGGGTTAAATAGCATTCCAGTTCTGTACTCAAACAGATAACGTTCTGGACAGGGGTCAAAGGTCAAAAGTTTGTCCTGACATTTACTGCTGAACATATTTCATGTTGTAAATATTCATCTTTATTTAATGTGTGTCAAGGACAAAGGAACGTAAATGTGCTCCGACCTACCTAGAAAGAATCCTTCCCACCCAAAACATTTTATAGTAAAAATTCAGAGATTGGATTTGACCAATTCCATTGAGTGTAGAATTCACTCCTTCTGAATAGCTCGAGTACATTCCAAGAATGTTTTGTCAGTTTGTTTGAATTGTAATGTAATTACATTTTACACAATGCTGTCTGTCCTTCAACAATTCTTGTTAAATGTGATTTCTCAAGAAGCACTTGACAAACAGGCTTGCCTATGCCAGCCTGATTCAGTCACATGACTTGGGGATAATCCCCAGGTCACATGACTGAATCACCAGGTTAGTCTGAAGCCCCCTACTGATCTCAGTAAGGGCTGAAGAAGGTGACCAGGAGGTCGCCAAACCCTACCCGTGAGTAGTACTTAGTTGAGAGACTCTGTTAAATGTTTGTTTAATATACTTGACAGACCTTTCTTAAATTTCATAAATGGATTCCCCTTGGTTCTTATTTTGGCAGGTTTTAATTTAAGATTGATCAGAAAAATTGGATGCCAGGCTATAGCAGCCATTTTGGATTTTGATATTTAAAGTTTGCTATTGCTATTTTTGACAAAAATATTTGCTGGTTCGAAAAATATGTAAAAATCAGTGAACATGTTGCCCTTATGATGGGTCAGAATTTGTGATTTATGCCTAATTTTAACAGACTTGCAGTGTTCCCAGAAACCCCCAAATGAGGGTTTTTTCACCCCCAAAATATTTGATTGTGCCTCCAGTTTTCAAGAAGTGGGTTCTGTAACTACATGTAGGTACCTATAGGGGTACAGAATCTTGAAAATATATCAAATATACTCCCAATCTAAAATTCAGTTGGAACACTGACTTTTGTGTCTTGCAAAAACATTGATTAACAGCCTTGGAGGCAATTTTAACCCTGCTTATTTGTTTCTGGAATAAAAACTGTGCAAAAAAATTGACGCCATGATACAAAAACACTACACAGTACTGACTGTTACAGATGTTTAAAGGGTTATCATCTTCTAATTCAAATTAAAAAAAATTGTTTGGTTTTTACAGAATCAAGTACCCCTGTGAATGATGCAGCTATCCTGGATGAAGGGTCGGCTATGGATCTCACAGTGGAACCTTCCACCTCCAAGGTCCTACCAGAAAAACTTTACGTAGCGAAAGAATATTCGGCCCCTGGAGGTAAGGTCCCTTTCTTTTCTTGATGTCTATAGATGCTGTATACAGTTTTGATTTCACAAGGTATTATTTTCATGATAACACAGATTTTATTGAAAAATATTGATTTGCAATATGTGTTGAATTTGAAGTTTTCCTGATTGTAAGATATTATATGCATTCTGAAATATTGAAAATTTGAAATTTAACTTTAATAGAAATGATATGTAGTCATATTGTAATTATGGAATCAACTTATCATGAAAATCACTACACTGTGAAAATTGGCTTATTGTGAAAATCACCTAACCATGAAAGTCATTATACCGTGAAACTTAGTTACAGTGAAAATCACTATTAAATTTATGAAAAATACCTTGCTGCAGAAATTATGTTACGGTGAAAATCATCTTAATGCCATGAAATTTCCTTAAGATGTGAATGTCATGAACATAAATCTACTTTGAAAACAACCTCGTGTACAGTGTTTTATCTTAACAGTCTAAAGCCAGATCTTGTTCTGTGTTTACTGTGACTGAAAATATTAATAAGTTCATAACAATTTAAATTTGTTCATCACAATTTGAATTTTAAAATAGGAGCAAGTTGGCACAAATTTCAGCTCCCCTGGCACAAATTTGCCTGTTAGCTTATGGTATAGTATGATGTGGTGTCAGTCATTCTTCAACTTTTTCATTGAACAGCTTCTTCTTAAAAACTGAAAGGCTAAGGGTAATATTTTTTGCCAGTAGCAGCTTTGGATGGGTGGCTGTTAAGTTTAGAAAAGGAAGATTTTGACGTACTTTGAATGTCACAGGGGTCAATGTTCAAATGACAAATGTCTTCTAAAGACTAAACATACAGTTTTTGTCTCACTGTAAGCGATATTAAGGTGTTGCTTTTCCAGCGACGGCATCAACATTAAGTTTTTGCGGTGTAAGATAGTTTCACTGAAAGTATAAGTGTTGGACCATAGATACATCTTAGATAGTACATCTTAACCCATGCATCAAATGCTGGATGCAGCCTACCGTTTATGATCATGGTCCATTGATTTTGTCAGCATCTCCATCAACATTAAGTGTATGTGTTTAAGTTAGTTTCTCCGACATGTGCATTGATGGTCAAAGCAGGGCATACATGAGACATATCAATGTGAATGGCTTGTTTTTGTTGAGGTCAAAAGTCAACTTAGAGAGCTGGATAGGGTCAAATGTCAACATAGCCTAGTATGGCTAGAAAAGCTTGTGTAAGATCTTCTGAACAACCAAATTTCACAGGATCATGGTATTTAGCCAGCAGTGAAGCATTCTGAAGTCCTGAAATCAATGTCAGCATTATCTAATTATAACAAGTTCTGAGATACAGAGCTGTGATACTTTTGTATGAAGAATAATCGTGTACTTCTGTTTCTAACGTATTGTGTTGTGGGGAAGTCAGTCAACTTTGATAGCTGGCCATGGTCAAAGGTCCAAACAGGTTATTATTGGCAAACAAGTCTTCAGAATCTTCTGAAAAGCCAAAAGGCCTAGTGTTATGATTTTTAGGAGAAGATTTAGAGCCAATGCTGGTCTAATATAGGTAGGGTACTCAAGTAGTGTGCTCACCAGAAAATGGATACTGATCTGTACGCAGGGTATCCACTCAATAGTAAAAACAAAACCTAGTAGGTGGGAGTGTTCTCAACAGTAACCAGCCTCACAAGATAGGTAGGTAGAATACTGCATTATTTGCGGACTGGTTTCGCCAGTGACCAGCCATAACTGGCAAAACCTGTTGGCAACATCACTGGCGAAACTCGTCGGCAAGTAATTAAGAATTCTACCTACCTATCTTGTGAAGCTGGTTAAAAATGTTGAGAGCACTCCCACCTACATGTTCTACCTAAATTGAAGTATGGTACTATGATGGCTCCTCAAGGCACACAACAATGTCCTTGAATTGCCCTGCTTTTAACCCTTTCACCCCTATGTAACTTTAGTAGACTCTACCATGTATTGATATTGATGAGTCCATCATGATCTACAGTGTTGAAAGGGTTAATGTCAGCACTCTCACAGGGTCAAATATGTTTAACTCCTCATAAACTTAAGAACATTTGAATAAACTAGAGGCCTAGCACGGCCACTTGGGAGCATGGTGCCAAAAAGTGTTATCATGTTTGTTTGAACGAGTGACCTTGACCTAGTTTCAAGGTTGTATGATCAGGTCAAGTGTGATAAATATCAGTGTATGTGACAAGCATATGTACTTCTGTGATCCAGGAATGAAAATAGCTTTGTAATTTAATAAATTGGTATTAAAGACGTCTTTTTCTGAATCCATCAATTTTTGAAAAGGGTTTAAATTGGGAGGTTTGGTTTTGTTTTTAATTTTTTTTTCTTCTCAAATTTGCAAAATAGACCTTGTAGATGTAATTTTTTACAAATCGTATGAAATAATAAAATATATTACAATTGGTATGGCCTAAGAAAGAAATGTTTTTACCCAGTGAACATTTTTCGTAAATTATGCTTAAGGATTCTGTTGGCTGATTATGTTTACCGCAATTAGGTTATGATTTCTTAATTGTGAAAGAAAACAATAAGATGTACGAGTCTTACAGCTGTCCTATTGAGAAACTACCAGATATTTTCTGTTATATTTTGAAATAATTGACTAGGTTATAGAATAAATTGCAGGTAAGGATTGTATCATAATTTGATTATTATGTTAAGCCAAACCAATAAGAAGGATGGTATGTTTTCACAAAAAAATGTGTTTGGAAGGTTGATAGATATAAACCTTAGACTGTACGCTACCTTAGCTCACTGTTACATACTGTTTACTTTGTAAAAGAGTATCACACTGAGAAAGCTTCAAATAACTAAAAATTACTGCTATGTTTCAGTAAGCGTTTATCAACAAGGGAGATAACTGTATTTCAAATAATAAGTATAATGTTTAAGGTAGCATATATTCTTAACTCTAATGCAAACCACAAGTTTGATAGCTTATGTCTAAAAGCTTAAGGGATGTACATGTAACTCTAACACACATTCCCAGTATAATGTGTAAGATACCTGATGTCCTGAAGGCAAATGACAGGCATAATGTATAAGGAAGTATATTCTAAAGGGAGGTAACTCTAACACATCACAGGTAGAAAGTTTAAGGTTGGTGACATCCTTAAGAGAGACAATAACACAAATTACAGGTATAATAATAAATTATTCTAATGTGTATAAGGTATCTATATATATATAGTAGCTTGTATTCTTAAGGGAGATAACTCTAACACAGATCACAGGTACCATAGTACTGTGTAAGCTACTGACCTCAAGGGAGGTAATTCTGTATCATATTAATGTGTAAGCTACTGACCTCAAGGGAGGTAATTCTGTATCATATTACTGTGTAAGCTACTGACCTCAAGAGAGGTAATTCTGTATCATATTTATGTGTAAGCTACTGACCTCAAGGGAGGTAATTCTGTATCATATTAATGTGTAAGCTTCTGACCTCAAGGGAGGTAATTCTGTATCATATTAATGTGTAAGCTACTGACCTCAAGGGAGGTAATTCTGATGATAAATCAGAGGTACATCAGCATCACGTTTTAACAATGAGACTATAATGTGCAAGATAGCATATATAGATATTTCATCTTCATGTCATAAAATTGAAGTACAGCATCTTATAGCTTCTGAATTTTCAGTTTTTAGTGTACAGTCATAATTTTTTGATGTGTTTGTGTTGCTATTGTGACCATAGGCAGTTACTTTCATTAGAAAGATTCATGACATTTGCAGATTTTCATTTCTTTTCTTTTATCTTTTACATAAGCCTGTTAACTTAATATAGGCAAACCTATAGTAGTCTTTTAATTTGCCCATCTCCAGTCATACAATTTTAAAGATGTGCATTGATTAGATTGCCTTACAAACTTCAGCTGTAGGGAATTTCCTTTTAGCTCAGCGGTAGAGCATCGGGCTGGAGAGCCAAGGGCCGCAGGTTCGAGCCCCAGCGATGGCATTATCTTTATCACTATTTCTCGTCCTACACAATACAGTATTTGTTCATTTTTTCATTTTCCGTTCTTTGGATACAACATCGTTGAAATAGTGACATGTTGTCATTGAGACCATGACAACAAAGTCACATGTCTCCGGTGATATGTCGTCATGGAAACATTGATTTGTCATCACTGTGTTCGGCCATGATTTCTCATCTAAAATTGTTTGATAAAGTTTTCTCATAGTATTTCAAGTCAAAGCTGAAAATTGTCGATGGAGTTCCTGTGGTATTACGTACCATAACAATGAAATTTTATGGCCACACCAACCATTTTACCATACAACATCTTGAAGAGTTTGCATTTATGTTAAATTTCGCGAAAAACTAGATGTCCACATTTTATACATGGATACATCTGTAAGAGTACTACAGCACTACATGTATATCACCTGTAGGACATATATATAGGATCTTACATGAGTTTCCATTTCATATATGAGATTTATGAAACGAGTCTTAAGTATTTTTCAATTTAGCGAGCCTCTGGATATTGTATTCAAAATGATCAGTGTATTGAATTATGATACTTTAAAGATGCTGTGTCTGTACTGACTTACGTATGTGAATGTTGGAATATCAAGTATGTAAAAAAATGATATGTTATGAAGATGCTGCCTGAATCAAATATCAAAGTGACAGGAATAATGAATAGTGATATTGTGAAGATGCTGCCTGTCTGCCTTGGCCTTCTGACTCAAGTTGTACCTGTTTTTCAGCAGATGAGGAAATGGTGGATGTCCGAGGTAGAAGAGCGGAGACTTCGCGTCCAGAGGAACCGTCATACACAATAACCAGCATGGTGCGAGGACTTGTGCCCAAGTGCCTGGAGGTTCACCCGGAATGGCAGCCCAAATTTGGGAGGACATTTTCTGATTTAACAGCTCTGAGTGATCATGAAAACACACACAAAGTAAAATCTGAACACCATACTGTAACTGTAGGGACCGCTGTTGCACATACCGCAGATTGTAAGCCGATCTTGACTCCCGTACCAGGACAAATGTTCCCTGAAGCGATTCCTCCGTCAGATTTCAGTGCCTCCGTCGGGAACACAAACCAAGTGTCAATGTATGTCGATACAATATCTAAGACGTCAGATCTTCAGTCAATATCTACTGATAGGGTAGTATGTAAGCAAGAAACCTTATCTAGTTCGGAGGATGACAATCCGGTACCGAAATTGTGGCCCATTTCTACCGAACCCACTTCCTCCTCATCTGCTGCTAGATCCCCCCAACAGTACTTGAGGATCAGCATGGCTGAGAGGCCTTTCACCTGTCAGATCTGTGGACGAGGATTCCAACTGGAGACGCAGCTGGAAAAACATAGCAAAACACATCCGTGGGACAAGACATTAAAATGTTATGTTTGCAGCGTCAATTTTACTAACAAGGATGATCTCGATCGTCACCTTCAGCTTCATGCCAAGGACCTACACACCAAGGACCTTAACCAACAGGCATCCAATATCAGCTGTAAGCATTGCTGGAAACATTTCAGATTTGAAAATACTTACAAGGAGCATGTGATGAAGGAACACCAGGGGGTCAATCCGTTTCAGTGTGAGTTGTGTGAGAGAGAATTTAAATCTCGCCTGGGGTTAAAGCTACACATGATGGGACATACTGGCGAACGGCCGCACGTGTGTTACATCTGTGGTAAGGGATTCCGTCAGAAGGTTTCTCTGCTAGCACACAGCAAGAAACACACAGGAGAGGTTCATTCGTGTAATGTTTGTGGTGATAAATTCCGTACGGCTTCGTCGCTACGTAACCACCGCGCCACACATACACAGGATCAAATGTTTCCGTGTGGAAGATGTGGGAAGGAGTTCAGAGACGAAAGGTCTTACGTAAAACACCTGGATACACATGGAGTTAGCATGACCTTAGCTTGCGAGCATTGTGAATTAGAATTCGAGGATGAGGAGTTGTACCAGGTCCATTGTATCAATGAGCATGAAGACTTGGAGTTTGACGAGCCAGGTAATCTGAGTTGTGGACACTGCCCGCAAACCTTCAAATCAGAAAAGGCTTTTAACAACCACCAGAGGATGCATATAAAACTGAACGAGAATCGACAGAAATGTGAGACATGTAGTTTAGTCTTTTCGTCGCTGGAGTTGCTACAACAACACAGCCGCGTACACGACAAAGATAAAACGTTCCAGTGTGAAATATGCGGCAAACAGTACAAGTCAAAGTGTGCGCTTGTCCGCCACGTCATGTTTCACACCGGTGATTGGAAACACAGATGTGATGTGTGTGGACGAGGTTTAAGTACCAGTGCGGAGTTAAAAAAACACATGTCGGCACATTCGTCGGAGAAGGCACACATGTGTGACGTGTGTGGGAACCAGTACAAGAATCAGGTCACTTTAGATCGGCATCTGATGGTTCACCGTGGCGACCGGCCGCATGTGTGTGAGGTTTGTGGGAAGGGTTACACCGACAGGTACCAACTCAAGCTGCACTTGAGGGCACATGCCAGGGAAAAGCCGCACAAGTGTGACGTGTGCAGAAAAGGCTTTGACGAGGCCGACGCACTACTCACTCACACTCTGGAACACATGGGCAAGAAACTATTCAAATGTGACATCTGTTCAAAGTTCTACAGCAGAGACTCGGCCCTGAAGGTCCACCTCAGGATTCACACGGGAGAGAAACCATATAAATGTGAAATGTGCGGGAAAGATTTCACCAATCTAGGTGACAAACAGCGACACATTAAGATACACACGGGAGAGAAGCCATTTGTTTGTGATGTTTGTGGGAAGGGATTCTCTGACAAAAAATACCTGAGAAAGCACACTCTTAGTAACGCTCATAAACCAGATCTTATTTACGTTTAATCAGTACTTCTTAACCCTTTCACCACTATAGACCATAATGGACTTATCAAGATGAATGTATGGTAGAGTCGACTCAAGTTACCTAGGGGGGAAAGGGTTAATCTTGATCCTGTGTAGCACTGAATTTGCGAGGTTTTCTTCCTTGTAAAAAATTGTCTGGTTTTACATTTTAACTTGCACCATTAGAAGTCTATATTCATAACTATTTCATAACTATTTCTCTTTTGCATAGAAAGGTATAAAAATTGTCGGGTACATAGATTTGCTTTCATCCTTAAAAGAGGTATTCCCCAGACCCAATATGTCGGTCACTGCGCCCACCTCTATCTGCCCTTCGTCCATCGGTCTTACATAATCTATTTTGAATGTTAACCCTTTCACCCCTTGGTAACTTTAGTAGACTCTACCATGCATTGATCTGGATGAGTCCATTATGGTCTACAGTGGTGAAAGGGTTAAAGCTGCAGTCAGTTACAAGTTGTACACTGATCTTTTCAGAATAATTTCTAGACAACAAGTATTTCTTTGTGAGGAAACCTCATGCCAATACATTTTGCTGACGGAGAACTCAAGTTAGAATTTTTTCCCCTAGGTTTTTTCTTTTGAAAGGAATAGGCTTCCTCCTATATTTCAATCATGAAATTTCAATTTCTTATAATTTGAAGGTAGAGGTTTTAATCAAGGTAGAGGTTCTAATCAATGAAACGAGGAAAAACTGGCTCAGGTGTATTGGACCGTCTTCATTCGATTAATATCGCCATTTAATAAAAATATGTAGAAGTGAAGTTTGTGATATTTTCGTAATTATAAGTCAATATCAATGCATGGATGTCTGCAGACTCTATTCACACTTAGATAATATTTATAGCATTACTAACATTTCTTCACATATTGTAAAGAACTGAGTTTGAAAATTTGGAACATATCAATATTTTTTTGATATTATCAATAGGCTGTAATAATAAGACTTATATTTTTTGTGACTACCACATTCATAAAACTCACTTTCCTATGACAAGAAGAACCTGTTGATTACATTACCACACCTGAGTACCTGTTGATTACATTACCACATTACACACCTGAGTACCTGTTGATTACATTACCACACCTGAGTACCTGTTGATTACATTACCACACCTGAGTACCTGTTGATTACATCTCCACACCTGAGTACCTGTTGATTACATTACCACACCCGAGTACCTGTTGATTACATTACCACACCCGAGTACCTGTTGATTACATCTCCACACCTGAGTACCTGTTGATTACATTACCACACCTGAGTACCTGTTGATTACATCTACACACCTGAGTACCTGTTGATTACATCTACACACCCGAGTACCTGTTGATTACATCTACACACCTGAGTACCTGTTGATTACATCTACACACCTGAGTACCTGTTGACTACATTACCACACCTGAGTACCTGTTGATTACATCTCCACTTTTCAATTTTTTATTGATGAGAGATTGTAGAAATCTGTGTAGGACATGAAATGTTGTTATTTAATATTATCCCAATTTTTTTGTTATTGGTTCAGGTGCATGATGAAGGAAGGACGAGGTACATTTTATGGTGAGAGGGTGACTGAGAAGGCCAAAGATGAGACAGAAACTGTTACGGTAAGGAACAAATGTTGAAATATTATGTTCTAATTTCCACAGGTTGCAGTTGTTATATAATTAATTTTCACACAGATATTAAGATTGCTAGTGTCTTTGCTAAAGTACATATTCATGCTTTTTTAGTTTAAGATTTTTTCATAAACATTCAAAATTATGGGATCTGTTTATTTTCAATCAATGTGAAAGAAATTCCTGAGCTATTTCAATATTGATGGATTTTTTAAACATTTTTGTTCTATGAGTTATTTAAATTACATTAGGTAAACCTTGTAGAACCAATACCTTTACACATGGAAAACTTATAGGTATGTAGTTGAACTTATGAATCCCTGGAAATTGTATGAACTTTATGTATAGCCTATGAATTATAGAAATTTGTATGAATATTTAAGTATTTCAGAAATTTGCATAAACTAACCCTGTTATAATAAATATCACTATATATATAGTCTCTTGTACTAGATCTGACAGTATTTATTTCTATTTGATCTGGACCTATGTTATTAGGAAACATGCCTTTGTTATTTTGAAATGACCTTGGTCCCAGAAGCGTTTGTTTTAGATAGGTTTTATTGCACATTTTCCTAGAAATAACAGTTATCGAAGCTATATACAGATTTTGTAAAACAAAAAAAGTTAAGATTATTAAAAAATTAAAAGGAAAGATTTGATCAAACTGAATGGAAATCATTTTCAAAAAGAACAACAGAAAATAGCCCTTGTATTTGTATATTATATTATTGTATCATGGTTTTTATCCTGGAACAAATGTTGTAAGGTAAAATTTCACACAACACCTTAGATATAAACTAGTCCTGACTTATTCCCTGCAAAGGGCAACAAACTTTCTTGTAGTTAAAATTTGTAAGAACATGTATAGTGTCTAGTTATGACTCCCTTTAAAAGAGAGATTTGAGGTTAAAATTTCATGAAACATCTGAAATTGTTGAATAGAAATCTTAAATACTGCAGCAAATTTTCATGATTGTTATTTCATGTAAATTTTCATGCTGCGGAAGCTGATAAATATGGAGCTGAGTAAGATATTGCTGTACAGTGGAGGGTATTAGATGTATAACAGATGTATATTTATCTTAATATGTTTACTTTCAGATCACCTGCTAATCCACTGACTAGTCTTACTGACCAGCTCTGTGATAGGTCAGCCAAGGTCATTCGAAACCATCTATGGTCTTGACTTATACACACTGGACAGTTGACTTGATCCAGGAAAAAGCAGGTGAAGGATGTTACCATGACAACAGAACCAGAGTTACCATGACAACAGAACCAGAGTTCTGTCTCGTTTCTCCTCCTCCTACTCTACCTGTCTCCTTCATGACTTTGGTAGGACAGGGATGTCATCAGACCTTCACTGTAGTTGGACAGGGATGTCATCGAACCTTCACTGTGGTTGGACAGGGATGTCATCGGACCTTCACTGTGGTTGGACAGGGATGTCATCGGACCTTCACTGGCCATATTAATTGACCTCTTTGTGACGCAAGGATGTGGAAGCTGAGATCTGGAACCTGTAAGATGGTAAAATGGGTTTGGATAAAGATGTAGAATCATTTATAAAAAAGATCAATTGAGTTTTGTTCATGAAGTATAATGTTGTGAACGCAGAGCTGCAGATTACCGTCAGTCTAGAGAAAGTCTGCTCGGCTCTGGTTGCTAGGTAATTTGGGCATGGTATAATATTTGCTGCTTAGCAACCACAGCCATTTATGGAGCTGTTGAGCATTAATGAAAAGGGTAGGTCTTTTTTTTCTTTAATTCCTTAGCTGTTTTGCAAGAAACTGTAGGATAATTAGCTGTGCTAGACAGCTGTCCATTGACAGGTGGTGACGGCTGTAAATTTCACGGTAATCGGTCATAATAATTGTAACATTGTGAAGATTTTTGATGTACCTTTGGACTTTTTTGTACTCCACAATGACATTAGGTCAAGATAAATTGCCATCATTGTTCTCAAAAAAGAAGCTTTTTGAAAAAGGTATTCTGATTATTAAAAAGATACAAGTCAACAGTTGAATAAACATGGGGCAAGTCTACTAGAAAATCTTAGTACTCTGCATATAAATGCAGGACAAAATAATTTACAAATTTCACTGATATTATTACCTTCCATAAGCAGACTTTTCTTTATCTTGTTAAAATTCAAATTCAAAACACAGATTAGAACCAGCAGCCTTAAATGTTTGAGTTACAGAACAGATAGATACAGTCAAAATAAAATCTGATCATTTATAACATTTCAATTGATCCAAATCTCATTTCTTGTAAGATGTAAATAAATAATCTGGCGTAAATTGCTCAATTCACTGTGCTTCACTCTACTTGGACCACAATAGTGAGATTTGTAAAAACGTCCATAGTACCACCGAACTTCCACGCCACGAAGGAAATCCATTGGTTTGGCCTCGGGCTGACGGATAATCACACTCCACTCCTGGGAAATACACAATGTGTCTGGCATATGCCACAAATTTCTTTCCCTTTCATGACAATTTTTTTCTGTAATACCAGAAGAAAAAAACATGACATAGATATAGCAATTAGCTTATTAATTGAATGAGTTTCTGTCCCCTATGCCTTGACATGGGACACCCCGATCTTAACAAAATGGGGCAATCCATTAATCTGTTAAGTGGACTGAGATTTCATTAAGAAATATTCTGGTATACCATAGGCTGAGCAATGTATGTAGTTCTGTAGAAGTCGGGTATACAGAGGATCTGTGCCAGTCTGAACCCGTTAGATCACAATAGGAATAGAAAGATTGTCACAGGATGTAAGTTAGTTAGTATGGGGTGGATACAGTATCAAATGTCAACATACTTAAACCTTCAAGTCAAGTAAACTAGTTTTAGCCACTGTCTTCTGAATCAAAATTTATCATAATACTTTTTTGTTTAGAGGCAAATTTTTACCAATGAAAATTAAGGAATTATCAGTAAGATAAAAATATGTGTCCATGTTTCTGAGCTCTGAAGTATGCTTAAGAGTGATTATAACAAAAATATGGAAAAAAACAATTCAGGGCCCACTTGTATAAAACATCTCAACTCTTGAGATTTCCTCAAGTCTAAGATTTCCCATAGACAATACATTG